>WNWK01005671.1:0-2500 GCA_009830355.1 Cherax destructor | reverse complement strand
CCAATCCCTAGGTACCTTCCCTCTTTTATACATTTATTAAACAAAAATACCAACCACTCCAGCACTATATCCCCCTGCTTTTAACATTTCTGTCATGATTCCATCAATTCCAGCTGCTTTACCCCCTTTCATTCTACGTAATGCCTCACGCACCTCCCCCACACTCACATCCTGCTCTTCTTCACTCCTAAATGATGTTGTACCTCCCTGGCCAGTACATGAAATTACCGCCTCCCTCTTTTCATCAACATTTAAAAGTTCCTCAAAATATTCCCGCCATCTACCCAATACCTCCAGCTCCCCATCTACTAACTCCCCTACTCTGTTTTTAACTGACAAATCCATTCGTTCCTAGGCTTTCTTACCTTGTTTATCTCACTCCAAATTTTTTCTTGTTTTCAGCAAAATTTCTTGACAGAGCCTCTCCCATTCTTTCATCCGCTCTTCTTTTGCACTCTCTCACCACTCTCTTCACCTTTCTTTTACTCTCCATATACTCTGCTCTTCTATTAACACTTCTGTTTTGTAAAAACCTCTCATAAGCTACCTTTTTCTCTTTTATCACACCCTTCTTCTTCATTCCACCACTCACTCCTCTTTCCTCCTGACCCACCCTCCTATAGCCACAAACTTCTGCCCACATTCTAATACTGCATTTTTAAACTATCCCAACTCTCTTCAACCCCACTACTCCTACTTGCACTAGCCCACCTTTCTGCCAATAGTTGCTTATATCTCACCCTACTTCCTCCTCCCTTAGTTTATACACTTTTACCTCTCTCTTACTTGCTGTTGCCATTTTCTTTTTGTCCCATCTACCTTTACTCTAACTGTAGCTACAACCAAATAATGATCTGATATATCCGTTTTCCCTCTATAAACATGTACATCCTGAAGCCTACTCATCAACCTTTATCCACCAATACATAATCCCAAAAAACTACTTTCCTTACGTGCTATATCATACCTTGTATATTTATTTATCCTCTTTTTCATAAAATATGTATTACTTATTCCAAACCTCTTTCTACACATAGCTCAATTAATGGTTCCCCATTTACATTTACCCCTGACACCCCAAATTTACCTACTACTCCATCCACAACATTTTTACCCACTTTAGCATTAAGATCCCCAATCACAATTACTCTCTCACTTGGTTCAAAACTCCCCACACATTCACTCAACATTTCCCAAAATCTCTCTCTCTCCTCTACACTTCTCTCTTCTCCAGGTGCATAAACACTTACTATAACCCACTTTTCATCAACCTTTATTTTACTCCACATAATCCTTGAATTTATACATTTATATTCCTCTTTACCTGCCATAACTGATTATTCAACATTATTGCCACTCCTCCTTTAGCTCTAACTCTATTTGAAACCCCTGACCTAATCCCATTTATTTCTCCCCATTGAAACTCTCCTACCCCCTTCAGCTTTGTCTCACTTAAAGCCAGGACATCCAGCTTCTTTTCATTCATAACATCTACAATCATCTCTTTCTTATCATTGCACAACATCCACGCACATTCAAACATCCACTTTGATGGTTTTCTTCTTTTTCTTTTAGTAAGCTGACAGGAAAGGGGTTACTAGCCCATTGTTCCCGGCATTTTAGTTAACTTTTACAACACACATGGCTTACGGAGAAAAGATTCTTATTCCACTTCCCCATGGATATGAAAGGAAAAGCAATAAGAACTAGAAATATTAAGATAAAATCAAAGAAAACTCAGATGAGTGTGTATACATAAACGTGTACATGTATGTGTATCGTGACCTAAGTGTAAGTAAAAGTAGCAAGACGTACCTGAAATCTTGCATGTTTATGAGACAGAAAAAAAGACACTAGCAATCCTACCATCATGTAAAACAAATACAGTCTTTCGTTTTACACTCACTTGGCAGGACGGTAGTACCTCCCTGGGTGGTTGCTGACTACCAACCTACTACTATTAAACATTCCATTTAACCCCATTAACTCTTTCCCACTGAGATTCTCCTGTCCCCTAACTACTGTTACTATGGGTCATCTATATGATTGAGACCCATGTCGAGATGTCGTGTCAGTATCATAGATACACTTGTTTAGTATATCTTTATACAGCTGGTCCCTTGCGTGTGACGTCACGGTACCCGCTGGCGTCAGGGGGCTCAGCGCATGTACACAGCCTATCATAGGCAGACTGCCTCACTACGTTAACCTACAGGCGAGACAGAAGGTGTGCTGGACTCTCCTCTAATTACTGTAAATATACCGTAACCATCCAACAAGGGTATCTTTGACCTCCTATATATCTCTCCCAAGACCCACACGACAAGTGGTGAGCAGCGGTGTGCCGTAATTTTTATCGGTTCGATGTTATAGAGAGATAGACTTCAAGCAAGCAAACAGCCTCCAGACCGACCACGTTACCAGCTCCTACATCAAGAAGTCTACATATCTAGTATCTCCTGGTCAGCTAAGTGCCTTACTTGTTAATTTTGCTGAAACC
>WNWK01005670.1:0-108738 GCA_009830355.1 Cherax destructor | reverse complement strand
ATCAAGAGCCCTTCACCAGCATCAAGGCGCCTTAAAGAGGCAAAATATTGGAGTTAAATGAGAAGCTCACGTCCTCTTCCGTGTTGTGCGTGAACAAAAAAAATAACCAAAATAAAGACAAATAAACCTGGTATCTTCGTCGATTTAGAAACAAACAGATCAGTGTAAATGTTGTTTTTTTCAGGATGAGGAAATGTGAGACGGTGACAGCTTCGAGGATTGTGTGTGTGTGTGTGTGTGTGTGTGAAAACACGTATTTTACTCAATGGCATGTACACATGTGGGATTGATCGAACACTGCTCCAAACCATTATTCCTATCTTACTCTTTCTAACAAATCATATATTGAACCTTAAGAGTAAGAATTAGCAAAGGAAAATTCGAGGGCTCCACAGTGCAGAGTTCCGTTCCTCAAGGCACAGCTTTTCCCCCAGTTCTCTCTCTCATTCTCCATAGACGACTCTACAGTACATATTAGCGTGGCATCCATCGAGGACACAGCTTCCAAAATGATGCAAACCAAACCTTCCAGTAGGCCACAGAAACCCATTTAATGAGCGAGGTTAAAATTCGGCTTAAGAAATAAGAATTAGCGAAGAAAGGGACAACACAATAAAACCGCCAAGTAGAGCAAAAGAGAAATGTAAGAAACCTGGGAGTATCCATATAAGAAGAGGTTATTATTCAAGAATCACAGTAGTGCAATATCACAATTGCAAGGAAAGTGAAAAGCTGGAAAATAAGAACTTTTAAAATCAGAGATAACAAGCTATGATATCCTTTAATTAAAACACTTGTACTCTGCGTTGGAATATGACTGTACACCTTCAATCCCTGTTAAGGTAGAAAGTACGTTTACCAATTTCAACATTTTAGCCAATCGCACGGAAAGCAACTCGCCGAGAGCTGCATTTTCGGAAGCTGAGGCTCAATTCTTGGCTCCGACTAGTGAACTACAGTAGGTGGAATTACTGGTTAATGGCCACTTTGGTTCTATCATACCTATTCTTGAAATTATGTATGGAGTTTGCCTCCATCACTTCACCATCTTCCGCATTCCCCTTATTTACCACACAGACTGAAGATTTTCTAACATCCCTGCGGCTAAGTTCCACACCGCTGTGCCTTGCATTTCAGTCTTTTTTTTTCTTTCCACCTGTCACTCCTCTTGAGTAATCTGTACGTCGTATTCATGTTTCCCTGGTCCTCTCTTCCGACGTCGTCAGATTTGGGTTCTTTAGTCTTTTCTGTTTGTTCAGTCTTTTCAGCTCTGGGACTGATCTCGATGCAAATCTCTGTGACATCGAATTACTAAATATACTGGACCATGTGTGGGCTCCATGCTGGTGCTGCGTACTCTTCTAGGCCTGCTATATATCTTACACTAAGTACTAAAGCAGTGTAAAGGCTTTCAAAGACATTCTGAAATTTGTTAATTTCTCATGTGCTGTCGAGGTTCTGCACTTTATGGGCATCCTTGGAGATATGTTTGTTGTGATGTTTACTATAAGAACGTTCTCCTTGATTAATACTGCACTCTCAAGCTTTACTCCTATTTTCTTCTCCCTTCCTAATTTGTGTGACCTTCCACACATTTGAAGTGAGCTCTTGGTGCTATTTGAGAACCCTTGCAAAAGCTAAGTCTTCCTATAGTTTCGCCTCTCCCGATCGTATTAATGTAATCAGCTCTACGTTATTGCAAACAATGATGTACAGGATTTAATTCTTTGCCAGGCTTTTTATATATACTGAAAATAGTAACGGTCTTAGTATTGATCCTTGGGGGACCTCGCTCGTTACCTTTTTTTTTTTACCATTCTGAAATGTCTTATCTTACCATCACCCTCAGGCTTGTTCGCTAGGTGTGTGTGGGTGAGAGAGAGAGAGAGAGAGAGAGAGAGAGAGAGAGAGAGAGAGAGAGAGAGGAAGAGTGTGTGTGTACTCACATATATATGTGTGGTTGAAAGGGTCGATTCACAGCTCCTGTGTGAGAGTGAGTATGCATGCATGTGGACATATTCGAGTCATGGATTACTGAACAAAGTGAAATTGTGGTCATAAAGTCCGTAGACTACGTGACGGTTCCTCGCGTCTGCAGCACACGGGTGATCTATCTAATTTTGCTAAATAAAAATAGTATATAAAAACCATCATTATACTCTACAGTGTCTGGAGGCCGGTGAAGGGCTCTTGATCCTGGGAATTGGATATACCCTCCACTTGGATCAAACCTGGTTGCTTCTTAAACCCCTACGGGTTTGGCGTTTACCAATTAAGTGTAATATTTATAATATGGAGCATTATGTATCCATCTTGATACATTATTTATTGCACTAATGCTAATGAAGGGCTCTTGATCAAAGATATTGCAGCTATTAGTCCCTCGGATCAAACCTAATTACACCTGACCACTTCTCCCACCCCCAGGCGATGCATGACATGTTTTGTGATTAGTCAGTAATAAGTAATAATAAAATGTATATGCAGTGATGGCCAGAAAAAATGACAGGGTGGATAATAAAAACGTTCAAAAGAAGGGAAATAATGCCAATGGTGACACTATTCAAATCACTTTATGCTCTCTCGTTTAGAATATTATTTGGTGTTGACAGCTCTTTCCAGAACAGGAGAGACATCAGAGCTGGAAGAGGTATAGAGATAGTTCAATTACTGTGCGCATAGAGCCAATAAGCCTTTAAAACTACTGGGAACACATCGAGGTACTTGGATTGAGCTCTCTGGAATGAAGAAGAGATACCAAGCAATATATACATGGAAGATACGTGAGAGTCTAGTCCCCAATCTACACACTTCTATAACATTTACTGGAGTGAAAGATATGGGAGGAAGTATAAAATAGACTCCTAGTGAAAAGTAGGACACCATGGGCAAAATATGAGAACACTGTCTCTACATCAGTGGTCCAAGATTATTAAATTTATTGCTACCAGCAGATATCGGAAATTTTGAATGCCGGTACAAATATGGAAACTTTCAAACGGAAACCGGATTACTACCTCGACGAAGTGCCAGATCATCCAGGCTGTGATGAATATAATGACCAGCAGGCCGCTAACAGCAAAAGCCTAGTTGAACAAGCAACAGAAAAGCCTGACCTCAGGCTGCGCTGTGAGGGTAAAACAAATCTTGAAATTGGTTACATATATGTCACAATATTGTCCCTTCAAGGGAGATTCCTTGATACTTATGAAGGGCTCTTTTATCCAAGGAATCGGAGATGTTCTTCCTTTCTTAGATCAAACATGATTGCTTCCCATCCCCAGGTGTTATATGACCCTTACGATTTTAGCACTTCCGAATGAATATTATTATAATCAAATTTACCTTCCCTAGTGCTTGACCTTAACCACCTGACACACTGACAAGATGTCCCATGAGGGCGAGTACCTCTGACATACCTGTGACTGGTTGCGAGGGTTCTTCTGCCCTCGCAGCCCAGCCTGAGGTCAGACTTCCTTGTTCACCACCTAGCCAACTAGTCTTTTTCTTCTAGCGGCCCTCAGCATTACATAGCCATGACCACATAGCTGATCAGACAGAGATGTTAATCTGACGTCTTGCGCAGCTTCAGCGGATCTGCCATCTGGATATAAATGTATGTACTATCGGTAAGACACAGTATTAAATAAACAAGTCCTAAGTAATGGCATTTTGTGTGTGATTCCATATCCGTGACCACCTCTCACTTTCCTGCCATCATTTTTACTTTTCATGCAAAGAAAATGGTCGCCCATCCTAGCTGCTCTTCCTCATTTTTCGCTCTTCCCCGCCATCTATCCTCCCTCAGTCAAAATTGTTTCTCACCTTCCCGTATTCCTCACACTCATCGCCATCTTCGCGTCTTCGACACACCTAACCTTCACTAACCTGAGTACGTAACGTAACTCACCTGCGTGCAGGGGTGCGCAAATCTTCCCCACTCACCTGCGTGCATACACCTTTTTCCCACTCACCTCCTTCTGCGTGCAGGCGTGGGTAGCATCGATGCCGTGGGCGTAGAACTGCTGAGGGGCCCCGGCACCTTGTGTGGCCCCCGAGGGCTCGCGCTGAACCGCTCCTGAAGACATGCTTCACCCGCGGGGGCGCGATCTATGAGCTGGCCGCTGCTAGGCCGCCTGCGGCACGTTCTTGCGGCCATGGCAGGTCAGCTGCAGGAAGTCACTTCTCATTCTAGGTCAGAGGTTACCCGCCGCTCTCATCACAACATGATCACAACAAAACAAGTCTGACTAAGCTTTTTCCCAAAGTTCTAAATATTTAGTTTTTTCTGTATTTCACATTGCAAATGTTGGGAGATACTAGTCATGAGTTCTGTAAAAACGTCTCTCAACACTGTAGCAGCTGAAGCCTGGCATCTCTGATGGGCGGTGGTGGGTGGGCAGCGGTGGGCGTGACTTCAGTGTTGTACTCCACGCTGTAGCGCCGCCCACTCTAGCCACCCACTCTAGCCACCCCCACACTCATTCTCTTATCGTAGCGTTGACGAGTCTCGCTCAGAGTGACGGACATTCAGTAACAAGAATGCTCGTCAGGCGTCGTGTGTTCCTCGCTAATATTTTAATTAACAAATATGATAACGCTGGATTAAGTGATCCGCATTATTCGGGCGTGTTTTAGGACGTTCGTTATGGTTTACATATTCTTGGGGAAGAAAAAACTATTATTTAGCAGGGAAATAACTTTATATACATTACACTACAAGAGGAAAGGGTAAATCGAGAGAGAGACGGATGGTGAAGTCTTCAAGATGGTTGATGCTGAGCGAAATGTCTCAATAACAGGGCGATAACTGCTGTTTTTTTTTTTTTTTTAAGTTTTTTGAAAAAAAAAAATGATTGGAAATGCTTCGTGCTGAGGAAGAAGGGTTTCTCAAGCTTTAAAAAAAATCGTCCGGAAGAGCTGACATGTCATTTTTTTGAAAAAAAAAATGTCAAGAAAATAATCATAAGGTGTTAGTGTGGAGTCTCTCTTCTCACTTTCCTCCCCTCGAGCGCGCGCGCGCGCGCACACACACACACGCACACACACGCACACACACACACACACACGCACGCACACGCACACACACACAGTAGAAGATTAGAACTAAAAAATAGGAGAAAAGAAGGGGGTGGGGAAGTGGTTTACGGACACAGCAAAGAAGAGTGGAGCGAAACAGATAATCCAGAGAGCTTCAGACCAAAATCTCATACTACCCACAATATTCCACATAGTAGTCCAGATTTCAGTCAGGAAATTTGTAAACAGGAAAACAAGACGTGCTACAATTGTGATACGAAAACCTAGAAATAGAGAACTATAAGAAAGAAGTAAGGAAAGTGATATCACACCTAGAGATCAACGAGGTATTTCAGGATCTTGAGATCAGGAAAAATGGTAGATATACCTTAAGCTTTGATGTACTTTTGATGAGCCCGGCCATAGGCCAGGCACGTCTGGTGCTTGCCTGGCCAACCAGGCTGTTGCTACTGGTGGCCCTCCACCGATCCACATATATCTCACAGCCTGGTTGATCTGGCACCTGGTGAAGATACTTGTCCAGTTTCCTCTGGAAAACTTCTACACTTGTCAAAACAGTGTTGCTGATATCTTCTGGTATAATGTTGAAAACAAAAGACTCAAGTCTTTAGTATTGATAAAAAATACAGAAAAATCTTTCGTCGTTTTGGCAATTTTCTGAGAAGAGATATGCCTAACAGAGCCAGAGGAGATTATAAACAAAAATCTTTGTATCAGCAACAAAGTTCCATGATGCAAGGACTGATAAAAAAAAACCATGACATTTCCAGGCCACACAGAGATACATATACCACTCAAGGGAGGTTCCTTGATGCTGATGAGACGCTCTTGATCTTAGTAATTTTACATGTCTTCCAATTCCTTGAATCGAACCTGAATTCCTTCCATGTGCCTAGGCGCTGTATGACCTCTACGGATTTAGCGTTCGCCGTGGATATTGCAATATATAATATATATTATAGACACCTGCATACTAGGCAGGCAGATATCTCCTCAGTAACAGAAGACACTCTACTCAAACCCTCAACCAGTAGTCTAAGGGGGCAGTGATCCCCCCCCTCCCGGAACTATAGACAGGACCAAAACCACATCGCTAAAAATCTCACAATATTCCCCCACTGCCTCCACTCATCAAGTCTGGAACACATAACCCTTCACTTACACTCACAGTACATGTTACTCCACGTCCCAGTACATGTTACTCCACGTTCCAGTACATGTTACTCCACGTCCCAGTACATGCTACTCCACACCCTAGTACATGCTACGCCACACCCCAGTATACTACTCCACACCCTAGTACATGCTACTCCACACCCTAGTACATGCTACGCCACATCCCAGGCTTCCACGGTGCCTGGAGCCACATCACCCACACGGGATATTCACCACCCCAAGAGCCAGACATGTGCTGGCTGGCTAGGCAGGAACATCAATCAAAGTAATGTATACAAGGATAGCTGGGCTCATGTAGGATGGTGCAGAGCAAACATTCATTATAGAGGCCGTTTTGCTCTAGGTACAACTCTGCCTGACCCCTTTCGGGCTTAGCGCTTAATAATAATAATAATAATTCACTCTCTGTAGAGCTTTATTGATTCATGACGCTCTACCCAAAGGGAAATATTCTCTATCATCAAATTTTGCTCTGTGCCAACCGTGTGTCTGCCATAAATGGAATCACTAATAAATCCGAGGAATTAATGAAAGGTGTAAAAAAAAATGAAATGGCAGACCTCGTAGCAGTTACAAAGACCGAGGTAATTAGATGCTATGATGACTTGGGTTAGTTATGATTATAATAATAATAATAATGATATGATGACTGGTAACATCTTCCCCGAGGACTGGAGAAAAAGAGGAAAAAAAAAGAACGATGAGTGGGTAGGAGGAAGAGGAAGAGGAGGAGGATGAGGATGAGGATGATGAGCACATTTTTTGGAATTACCACAACTTAATGCAGAAGCAATGTGCTGCTTCCCTGTTCCATATGACTGGAGGAACTGGTCGCAAACCTGCGCATCAAAGTTTATGAGCACTGGAGCTTGGCAGACGGTGCACGATACCTCCAGTGAAAAACAGGGAACAGTTAATACACAGAGAGAACTCAATAAATGTCCAGGGACCACGACTCTTCAACACCCTCCCTTCATGCATAAGGGGGATTACCAACAAACTTTTCACCGACATCAAGGAACCTCCCTTGAGCGGCTGAATCAGTAATCCTATCAGCCCTTCTGGGTTTGTCAGCGATTTGAACAAGTAATACACACATCTCGACAGATTCCTCAAAACAGTTTCTTGGTCAGCTGGCTTGTGGTGCATACGTTGAACTGCGGGTTGCGGGCACTAACAGCTTCATCGACCAGACCAGCAACCAGGAGGCTTGGTCTGGGACTGGGCCGCGGGGGCGACCTACGGAAGCAACTCCAGGTAGTTACAGTAGTTTGAAAAAGAGCTAACTTTATATCCCTGTCTTGTTCCATCAGGCAGAATGGGGCTCATGGAAGGTGTTAAAATGTGTCAGGCTGAGCTGGGAGACTTGAGCAGAACAATGAGGATATCGTCAAGTATTCCAGCAAGGATTCATCAGCCACAAGAACTTCAAAGGTATCGTTCCAAGAAATTGCCATCTCTCATGACAGCCTATCCCATGCACAGGAGAAATGGCATTTTTATAAAGATATCTCCATCATCCCAGAGCGAGGACAATGGGAATTATACATGGGAGACAGAGGAACACATCTGATCAAGAACGAGGGGGAAGAGGGGAAGGGAGTGGCAGGTTCCTTCACTCTTCCCTCTCTTCCTCCCTCTTTTTTCTTCCTCTTTCCCTCACGCGGCACTGTTTGAACATTCCGGTCCAGGTGTTCAGAGGATAAGCACAAATGCGTTAGAGTAAACCTTCTCTGATATTTCCTCCATCATCTCTCTCTCTCTCTCTCTCTCTCTCTCTCTCTCAATCTCAACAAATTTACATACACACACGACGAAATTTCCTCGGCTCGCCTAATTAACTATGCATTATTCATGAAGGTAATTAGTGGGCAGGTATTTAATTAAATTATGACCCACGTCCAGTAAGGAAGATACCCCACTTCATTTCTCTCTCTCTCTCTCTCTAGTTTTATAGTACTTTGATCCTACATGGAAAGGGAGGGGAGGGGGGGGATTCGATACTGTTGAAGGGTTCTAGGTCCAAAAAATTGAGCTGCCCACCACATTGTTGGACCAGACTTGATTACCTCCCACTCACCATATACATACATACATACATACATATATATTATTGTGACCACGAACGAGTGGTATTGATCAATAACTACACTGCACTAGCTAGGGGTCGAACCCATGATGCTTTGGCCCGCCTCATGATGAGCGAAAACACATGACGCTCTAGTCCACTGAACCACACAATCCATAAGAGTAGCGCATCCAGTAGAACTGGATGTTGTACTCGCTACCCAAGGACACACGGTGGTGTGGACGCCTCTAAGCTAATTTCATTCTCCTCCCTGTTTGGTGTACTAGCTCAACAAGCAGTATATTATATTATTGTGACCACGAACGAGCGGTCGAACCCATGATGATTTGGCCCACCTCATGATGAGCGAAAACACATGACGCTCTAGTCCAAAGCATCATGGGTTCGACCCCTGGCTAGTGCAGTGTAATATTTTTTTTTCGTTAGGTTCAGAATGATTTTTGCGAAATTATTGCATACACAAATTTTTTCTTGCCTTATTCGACAAGAAGAGCGTTGTTATTTAAGACAAAATTGCAAGTTTTACCTATTCGGCACGATATATATACTACATGTGTGTATATATATATATATATATATATATATATATATATATATATATATATAACAAAATGCGTAGTAAGCGATGTAGTTTTCTTGAAGAATGAGCGAGAATCGAACCTGGGACCTTTGAATTACCAAACCTACTCTATCCACTGGGCCATGGTAGCTGCAAGAGGAAATGCAAGTTTTTACCAGGTCACGCTGCTAGGCGATACTGCATGTTTCTTCCATAGCGTTTCTCTCACCACCAATGGTCGAGTCAAGAATGGGTAAAAGTCTCCTTACACCCTTTGCCCCTTTTCACCGAGCATTAACTGTTTGGATGGAGTCCTCGGGATGGTAGTCGAACTCAGTTAGCACTGAAGTTTAACGACACCTCTTAGTTTATAAATGAGCTGAGGCTGGATAACACTTCTTAGCCAGTAAATTCAGCGGTCGATAAAACCAAATCAAAATCTATATTATCAGTGGAGTATCAGTAAACGAAATAGTTGAACGTATTGCGAAATTCACGATGTTCATATCTATACCCCGCCAGTAGTCACTTTGAAGACTCCTTTGCCTTTGATGACGCCGAGGACTTTCTGAAGCCTTTCATTAGGTGTATCTATTTCTCAGGAGGGATATTGGAGCTCCTTCACGCAGAATCTTTCCAGCTCCTCAGAACCCCTCCATGCAGAGCCTCTCCAGCTCCTCGGAACCCCTCCATACAGAGCCTCTCCAGCTCCTCGGAACCCCACCATGCAGAGCCTCTCCAGCTCCTCGGAACCCCACCATGCAGAGCCTCTCCAGCTCCTCGGAACCCCTCCATGCAGAGCCTCTCCAGCTCCTCGGAACCCCTCCATGCAGAGCCTCTCCAGCTCCTCGGAACCCCACCATGCAGAGCCTCTCCAGCTCCTCGGAACCCCTCCATGCAGAGCCTCTCCAGCTCCTCGGAACCCCTCCATGCAGAGCCTCTCCAGCTCCTCGGAACCCCTCCATGCAGAGCCTCTTCACCTCCTCGGAACCCCTCCATGCAGAGCCTCTCCAGCTCCTCAGAACCCCACCATGCAGAGCCTCTCCAGCTCCTCGGAACCCCACCATGCAGAGCCTCTCCAGCTCCTCGGAACCCCTCCATGCAAAGCCTCTCCAGCTCCTCGGAACCCCTCCATGCAGAGCCTCTCCAGCTCCTCGGAACCCCACCATGCAGAGCCTCTCCAGCTCCTCGGAACCCCTCCATGCAGAGCCTCTCCAGCTCCTCGGAACCCCTCCATACAGAGCCTCTCCAGCTCCTCGGAACCCCTCCATACAGAGCCTCTCCAGCTCCTCGGAACCCCTCCATACAGAGCCTCTCCAGCTCCTCGGAACCCTCCATACAGAGCCTCTCCAGCTCCTCGGAACCCCTCCATGCAGAGCCTCTCCAGCTCCTCGGAACCCCTCCATACAGAGCCTCTCCAGCTCCTCGGAACCCCTCCATGCAGAGCCTCTCCAGCTAATCGGAACCCCTCCATGCAGAGCCTCTCCAGCTTCTCGGAACCCCTCCATGCAGAGCCTCTCCAGCTCCTCGGAACCCTTCCATACAGAGCCTCTCCAGCTCCTCGGAACCCCTCCATGCAGAGCCTCTCCAGCTCCTCGGAACCCCTCTATGCAGAGCCCCTCCAGCTCCTCGGAACCCCTCTATGCAGAGCCTCTCCAGCTTCTCGGAACCCCTCCAGCTCCTCGGAACCCCTCTATGCAGAGCCTCTCCAGCTTCTCGGAACCCCTCTATGCAGAGCCTCTCCAGCTTCTCGGAACCCCTCCATGCAGAGCCTCTCCAGCTCCTCGGAACCCCTCTATGCAGAGCCTCTCCAGCTTCTCGGAACCCCTCTATGCAGAGCCTCTCCAGCTTCTCCGAACCCCTCTATGCAGAGCCTCTCCAGCTTCTCCGAACACCTCCATGCAGAGCCTCTCCAGCTCCTCGGAGCCCCTCCATGCAGAACCTCTCCAGCTCCTCGGAACCCCTCCATGCAAAGCCTCTCCAACTCCTCGGAACCCCTCCATGCAGAGCCTCTCCAGCTCCTCGGAACCCCACCATGCAGAACCTCTCCAGCTCCTCGGAACCCCTCCATGCAGAGCCTCTCCAGCTCCTCGGAACCCCTCCATACAGAGCCTCTCCAGCTCCTCGGAATCCCTCCATGCAGAGCCTCTCCATCTTCTTCAGATTAGGCCACTTGCACCAGTCGACAGCTTTTTTCTACCAAAAATGTTATATTAAATTGAAAATTAGGATGATCCATCAAAAAGGTTAATTCTGGACGCAAATACGGACTTTTTTTATTTCTGGGTCGTTATCGTGCTGGAAATGACATTTGCGACGTCGTTTGACCCCGAGATAGGACGCGAAATTTTTGATCACATTCCTGAAGTTGGCGCCTTGATCACCCAGGCTGTGGCGCTGACTGCTCGCTGCTAGTACCAACAGCTTGACTGACAGAGGCTATCAATTAGGATTGGTATGAGAAAGGGGCCGCCGAAAGGCTATGTCTCCCGGAATCAAGTATACATGTTTTGAAATTCGAATCATTTCATGACCAGCCGGGCTGTGGCTCGTACGTTGGGCTGCTTGCGGCCAGCAGCAACAGCCTGGTTGATCAGGTCTTGATTCACCGGAAGACCTGGTCTGGGATCGACCCCTAAACTAAAACGGATCCTCCTCCATACCTCCCATTGGAATGATGTTATTTTTCATGGCAGTGACATACCTGTGATGGGTTTTAAGTGTCCTCCTTCCCTGGCAGCCCGAACTGGAAATTTTCTAAATTCCATGGTTAACCAGACTGTTGTTGCTAGCTACCTTTATCATGTGTCCTCTCTCTCTCTCTCTCTCTCTCTCTCTCTCTCTCTCTCTCTCTCTCTCTCTCTAACTCATGCATTCAATGGCTGTCCTGAGATTATTCCCAGCGAAATATATATTTTTGCTTTCCGAGAGCTATTTTTACTCACCAAAATCAATTTTCCAAACTCCTTTGAAATACGTAGAGTCGGGAGGAAGGAGCAGGCGGTCGCAGAACCACATTCTCGCATAATGAAGCCTTTTTTTTCCACTTTTTTTTCAGGGTCCTTTGAAAAGGACTGAAGGAAAGCAGAGAATGAAATATATAATCACACACACGCATGCGCGACACACCCAATGAATGACACTGCATGCAATAAGCGACACTGCATTCAATGAACGATACTGCATTCAACCTTGATATACCTTTGATATACCTTAAAAGTTCGAGATCATCGAGCGGCATGGCCAGCTCGTCTGCTGCATTCAGTGAGCGATACTGCATTCCCTTCAAGGCTGGAGAAATCACATGACTGGAGAATGTACAGAGGACCTCCACTGTTAGAATAAACTGGCAATACCCAAGGTCCTTGAACGTAGACGAGGGGAGACCTTTTTCTAAATCTGCCTATAGAAATTAATTCCTAGGAAAGCAAGAGGCTCGGCAGATGGTGCAAAATGCATGCAGCAACAAGCAGGGTTGCAATGACTTCGCAATGAGTGTAAGGGGTACAAGATTTTTCAGTGCCCTCGCTTTGTACATAAGGGAAAAATTCGAAAATTCTCTTGTTGAAGAGAGAACTGGATGAAGTTATGAAGTTAGCTCCTGATCTGACAGGCTGTGGTGCCAAGGCAGGACTGCGTGTGACTAGCACCAACAGCCTGGTTGATCACGCCATCAACCTGGTTGGTCTAGAAGGCCACGGGGGTGGTGACTTCCCGGAATCTTCTTCTTATCTCCTCTTTACTCCTCCAACTCCTCCTCATCTTCCATCTCCTCCTCATCTTCCATCTCCTCCTCCTCTTCCATCTCCTCCTCCTCTTCCATCTCCTCCTCTGCTATCTCCTCCTCCTCTGCCATCTCCTCCTCCTCTTCCATCTCCTCCTGGGTTTACATCTGGTGTGAGAAGAGACGTGGTCGTCACTTGTTCTCCTCCCACAATGCATTTTCTTGAAGTCTTGATTACATAAGAGGCATCAGCCGCAGTCTACAACTACCCCCTCCCCACCCTGTTTATTATTATTATTTGATTATCACTAATTATTATCTAATTATTTATATTTTATTATTATTGCTATTCAATTATTTTTATTTTAATATTATTAATCTTTTATTTTTATAATTGTATTACTAATTATTTTATTATCATTATTACTATTAGTATTATTATTATTGTTGTTATTGTTATTATTTGAAGGTTCTAAGACCATATGGGGAAGATAAAACAGGTTTGATCTTAGAAAGAAGGCGGGAGGGGGGGGGAAGTAGTTCAAATTCCTTGGAGCAAGACCCCCTTCACCTGACTTCCTGATTACCGCCTGTTTTCCCCTCCCCGTGGCGTTGTGTGATCCCCCTACGGGTTTAGCGCTTCAATGTGAACATAGCGATGTTAGTATTTTTTCCCTCGTGTGTTTGCTACATGTGTGTTTCCCCTCTTCTTCCTTACTCTGCTTTCCCTTTTCTCCTCTGCTTTCTTTTCCCTCTTCCCTTCTCTCTTCCCTATCTCCTTCTTCCCTCTTTCCCTGACTCTCTTCCTCTTCTCCTGTCTTTTCCCTCTTCTCCCTTGCCTCTCTTCCCCCTCTTCTCTCCTCTCCTCTCTCTCCTGCCTCTTCTTCTCCCTGCCTCTCTCCCCCTCTTCTCCCTGCCTCTCTCCCCCTCTTCTCCCTGCCTCTCTCCCCCTCTTCTCCCTGCCTCTCTCCCCCTCTTCTCCCTGCCTCTCTCCCCCTCTTCTCCCTGCCTCTCTCCCCCTCTTCTCCCTGCCTCTCTCCCCCTCTTCTTGCCTCTCTTCCTCTGGCCATGCTCCTTCAAGTGTGTGAGGGGAGGAAGGAGAGGCTGGGGAGAGGGTGGGAAAGACGGGGAGAGAATAAATATAAAACAAAAGAGAGGAGAGACAAGGAGGCTGACATAGGAGGGGAGGCACGTAGAAGGGACGAATAGAATGATGTGAAAGAGTGTGGAGGGGAAGAGGAGTGAACGTGGAAGAGGAGGTGGTGGTAGAGGAAGTGGGGGATAAGGTGGAGAATTAGGATGAAAAGAGGGAAAGAGAGGAGTAGAAGAGGGGAAGGAAAAGGAAGAGGAGGAAGTAGAACGAGAAATAGGTGAAGAGAATAAAGAAGAGCAGGAACCATAGCAGGAGAACTAAGAAGAGGAGGGGAGGTAAAACAGGAGCAGGAGAAAGAGGAAAAAGAAGAGGAAACAAGAGGTGGTGCAGGTGGACTAGCAGCACCTAGACTGCTAGAGGAAGCACCACTTGATAAGAGGCAAGCAGAGAGGCTGCAGCAGTACCATCAAAGGGCACATAAAAGAGACGGGATGAAGATGTTGAGAGAAGAAGTGGAAGAACCAAGAGAGAGAGAGAGAGAGATGGGGGGGAGAGAGAGAGAGAAACAGAACAGAACAGATTTATAGCTGATCCCGGAGCTGGGGGAAAAAGGGTGACCGTGTAGGTATGCAAAACAGGAACACAAATACCCACACATACAACGCATGTCAGGCCAATCCTAGAATAACCAGCACCAACGTGGAGGCCACACCTCATCACTCACATACACAAGCGTCTAAAAGTCCGAAGGTTAGCAAATAAACTTGTCCCGACGCCGTGGAGAGAGGCACTGAATCTGATGGCTAATGTGGTTATTATATACCTGTTTTCGGTTTCCAAGGTTCTTCTAGCAATCTTAACTCGGCTGATCTGACACTTACCTGAAGACTATTCCAGGGGCCACTTCCTTCGCTGCCTGGTCCCATTCCAGGTCTCTTGGTTGATGACCTGATCAACCAGGCTGTTGATATTAGCCACACGCAGTCCACTGTAGGCACCACGATTATTATAATCATGGAGGAGCATGTAGGGGAAGGGGGTGGAAGGTATTTAGGCTCAAATCAGGAAACTGGAGCACAGATCCAATTCCCTAGATCAAGAGCCCCTCACCAGCGTCAAGGAACCTCCCTTAGGGGGGGGCTGATCAAGAACTAGAGAAGCTTTTCCGGTTCCCTCTTGAAGACAGCCAGGGATCTGTTGGTAATTCCCCTTATGTATGAAGGGAGGCTGTTGAAAGATCTTGATCCCTTTGCACTCAATGAATTATCTCTTACTGTATTCGTGCAACCCTGCTTTTCATTGCAGGTATTTTGCACGATGTGTCGAGCTTCTTGCTCTCATAGAGAGTGATTTCGTTGTACAGATTTGGGACTCATCCCTCTAGAATTGTTCAGGTATATGTTGTGCTGCATCTTTCTCTCCTATTGTAGTTCAAGGGGCTTCAAGGGTTTTCGATAATTTAGGTCTCTGGCTATATTTACTGGGAAGTGAAGGCTCTTTATATATTCTCCAACTCTGCAATTTTGCCTGCCTTGAAAGGAGCTGCTAGTGTGCAATAATATTCCTGTCTAGAGAGAACTGGTAACTTTAACAGTATCATCACTGACTCCGCATTTGTTTTGAAGGTTCTGGTTATCCAGTCTATCGATGTCCATTCATCTGTGACAGCAACACTGCTTAATCCTTCACACTCCTCTTCTGCTCTAATGAATCTTCCAGTTCTTACTCTTTTTCCATAGCGAAATAACTGAGATTAGTCCTCATTCGAACACCTGTTTCTGGTTTAATACTCACCTGTATTCAACTGAAGAAGACTGCTGTGAAGACGAAACTTTTCGACAATAAACATGTTTACAAAGGTCAACGACCTCGAGGCTCGGTCCTTGACCGAAGTATTGGTTTCTTCACGTACTCCATCTATCCCTACATCTGTCTTTCTCTCTCTCTCTCTCTCTCTTTCTCTCCAGCAAAGAATAAACCTCCTAGTCCCTCACTTCACAACAGTACCAGAGAGGAAGCTGCTTCAACTGCAACAGTGATAAGATCATAAAAAGCATAAGGCCACTTGGAAAATAATCTCAGACGAGGAGGAAGGTACCGTCCCTCCACGAGGATAATAATCTCAGACGAGGAGGAAGGTACCGTCCCTCCACGAGGATAATAATCTCAGACGAGGAGGAAGGTACCGTCCCTCCACGAGGATAATATAATCTCTGAGGAAGAGGAAAATAATTTCCGTTTTGGAGGAATATAATTTCCCTGGAAGATAGCAGACGAAGTGTACCACCGGAGATGCAGAACAAGGAATTTATTATTAGGTTCATGGTGAGGCGTTAAATCCGTAAGGGCCCTGGGACATGGGAGAAGCTATTTACAGGAGGGTAGCGAGATACACAGAGTTCAAAGAGGGTGCCTTGACGCTCGTGTAGGGTTCTTGATTCAAGGAATTGGAGCTACCTCTCTCGTTTCTCGGCTGCAACTTGATTGCCTCTCAGATCCCCCTGCGTTGTATGACCCCTAGGGGTTCAGCACTTCAGATTATGATGCCAGTAAGACACGAGAGGTACTCAACTTACTTCTCAGTGATACGATATAAGGTTTTCTTTTTCTCTTTCTTTCCCTTCCCCTTCCCCTTCCTATTTCTTCTCTACCTTCTTTACTCCTTTACCTCTTTCATTTACTCTCCCCCTTTCCCCCTCACCAATTCCATCAAATTTTCCCATTCGTTCCCCCCCCCCACGTCTTTTTCCTGGTCCTTCTCCTTCCCATCGTCCTCCATGTTATGTCGACCCTGAAATGTGTCTTGTCAATTCCTCTTACCCATTCGTCTCGCAGTCTTCCTCCGTCTCCTTCCCTCCCTCCCGCCTTTACTGCGTCATGCTCTACGTCCCTCTATTTCTCCCCATTATCTCTGTCCTTCCCTACTTCGTTCACTCCCTTCCTCATTATCTCACTCCTTCCCTACCTCCATTGTCCAGAGATGAAAATCAGGTAGACCCACTGTGTGTGTGTGTGTGTGTGTAAGTGTAAGGGTGTGTGTTGTGTGTGTGTGTGTGTGTAAGTGTAAGTGTGTGTGTGTGTTGTGGGTGTAAGTGTAATATATCTGCTGGTAGCGTTGTACCTCTCAGCCACAAATAAAAATCTTGATCGCTAACAAAAAATAAATATTTCACAGGCAACTTGACGTATAAACAGGTACAGGAAAAGTGAAGGTGTTCCACATCATGTATCGGATATCCGCATCCGCATCCGAGGAACATCCGCACAATTTCTTACATCCGCAAAATAAGTAAGACATCCTCATACACATCCGCATCCGCGAATATCTAAATTTCCACATCCGATACATCTGTATTCCACAAGACGTGTATAACTGTGGCACTCCAGTCCCGGTCAAAGACGTCCAAATGCCAAAATACATACATCTTCCAAAGTCGTCTATTTTACGCCAATAAACTGGTGTAAAATAATAGTGGTATGCCTGTGATATACATATGATAGGTATCGAGAGTATTTTTGACCTTGCAGTCCGGCCTAGGAGCCAGAATTTTCTGTTGACTTTTTGCTCAACCAGGCTGTTGGCATCCCGCTGACCCACTAGCCGCAGCCGTGTATGACCCTGGTGGGTTCAGCGCTTAGTTTTGATTATTATAATAATAATGACTCACTAGCTATCACAGCCTGGTTGATCTGGCACTTGGAAGAGGTAGTGATCCACTTTCCTCTTGAAAACTTTTGCACTTGCTCCGGCAATATTTCTGATAGTTGCTGGCAGTAGGCTGAATAGTCTTGGACCACGTATGTTGACACAGGGTTCTCTTATGGTGCCCATGGGACCCCTGTTTTCCCTGGGTCTCTTTTACACTTCATTCCATATGTCATTCTAGTACGTTATGTCATTGTGTAGATGTAAGTCTTTTCACAACTGAATTTACAAGCCAAGAGCTGTGATCTTGTGATATACCTGTGGTCCGTATCGAGAGTGAGAGATCATGAACATGCTTGGACTTTCATTAACATTCACTGTAGGCAAATGATGTGTTATTAAGTATTTTCAAATCTATATGGTACGTGGGATCACCAGTAAACAAAACTCATGACAGTTTTTGAAGGAAAAATCTTACTTTTTAAAGGGGCGGACCAGTAAGCCATTGGAAGGCCTCGGTCAACTGACCAAAAGCTCCAGTGGTGGGTCATCATATGACTTAACCTCGTGACAGGAGACACTTGTCCTCGTTTCCTGCCGAATCTTACCTAACCTAACCTACCCAATATTGTTTTTTTCACCCAAACTAGCATAGCTTAAGTTATCTATGAATATGAACGAGTTTACATGTTTTCTTGGGGAGGAAGCACTGCTACTAGCAAGGAAGCCGGTCGTTCGCCGCACAACCTAAGGCACCAGGGTTCGATTCCCGAACGAGACATGTGAACAAATCTTGTATGTGCCCCAGTTCAGCCCTAGCGGTGTGTTGCTAGGTGAACATGGACATATGTGAGGAGACGCCTGAGTGTAATTAGACTTTTGAGTGCGATTAGCATGAGCTTAAGAATGATAGCAGCTCTGTGTGTGTGTGTGTGTGTGTGTGTGTGTGTGTGTACGCAGAGACGAGTGCTTTAGTTTAATGAACGTTTTTGTTGATATCGATTAATAGCTATGTAATGAAGCGTATAGGGTGGTGGTGGTGGTAGGGGTGATGGTGGTGGTGGTAGGGGTGGTAGGGGTGGTGGTAGGGGTGGTGGTTGTGGTGGTGGGGGTGGGGGTGGTTGTTGGACTGAAGACTTGTTGGTGGTGGTGGTTGGGGGTGAGGTCTCAGCAATCAATACCTCCCTCCCCTCTCCTACTTCGCTTCCTACCTCCCACTTCCTCCTTCTTTTCCTTTAAGATATTCTTCCTTTCTTAGTCTAACTTGGTCAATATTATCTTCCTCGAAGCTGATGCTTTTTTTTTCTCCTCTTCGCTTCTAGGCTCTGATGTTCAACTTTTCTTTTGTTTGCGTTTTTTTGTTTGTTGCTTTTGTTAGGGGCTTATTACCTTCCTTTGTTGCAACAGTTACCACCACTACTGCTACCACCACCACTACCACTACTCTATCCCTAGCACCACATACTTCAAATGTCAACAGCACCGTCTAATTACCGTATTTAGCGACTTATAAGACTTGTTTTAGTTTCAATGGCTCGGCATCGGACGTAACTGGGAGAGCTACAGCCCACCCCACACCCCAAACTTATAGCTCCCGTCACTGACCAGTTTATAGGACGCAGGGTGGCTTTTGGAGACATTATATGGAAAAAAATGCGTCTTATAAGCCGCAAAATACGGTAATCTACCACCATCACTATCCCCTACATCTACCACCATCACTATCCCACACATCTACCACCATCACTATCCCACACATCTACCACCATCACTATCCCACACATCTACCACCAGCACCAACTAATCCATCTACCACTAACACCACCCACTACATCTACTACCAGTGGAAATAAGAAACACCATTTGTTCTTAAAATATTTATCACACGGCATATTTATCAACATTTTGGTGAAAATTCAATCACCATCGTCAGGATTTATTACGTAGCAGCATACATACTAATGCCAGCTACAAAAAAAAATACTATCAACTTTATCAAAAGATGAAGAGAGATTGTTGAGCTCTGGTGAGTGATACAGGTCGGCTGGTCACCACTACAAGTACCGTCAGTACACTAATGGAGAGCAGAAAGACTGACTGACAAGAGATCTTGCCTACGTCCGAGACAGCAAGGAGAAAAAGTATGAAATCCACCCTGATTTCATCTCATTCCGCAAGCTTACATCATTACACACACAACCCGCACATATAAAAGGAGAGGAGCTTACGACGACGTTTCGGTCCGACTTGGACCATTTACAAAGTCACACTAACACGAAGGACAGGAGGAAGGGGTATTTATAGGCAGGCAGACAGGGGTTGTGTGTGTATTGTTCCAGTCAGGGTATTGTGCCTTTTTTGTTACTTACATCATTCTTACATTCACGGGGGAGCGGTAAATCCGTAGGGGGGGATGGGGGAGAGAATAGGAAGAACTCACGATCGGTTCAAGGAACTAGAGTATAGGTTCAATAGCTTAGATCAAGAATCCTCTCACTAGCATCCAGTAGAGAGGCCATTCCATAGGCTCTGTGTGATCCCTAAGGATTTAGAGCTTCCGCGTGAATATAATAATAATAATAATATACAGTTTGAGATCAGACAAGAATTTGTCATAACTAGGTCAGATAAAGGTACATGTGTAATTATTCTTTATAAAACTGATTTTATAAAAAAAGTCGAGAAAGATCGTGCTCAGAGTAAATAAAACAGGTGATCCCTTTGATCATAATTAAATTAAAGGATAAACTTAAATCGCCGTCTACGCAACTTAAAAAAAAAACAGAATTATCAAATTTCAGACGAGAATTATTAAAGAATATCAGTTCTGCTTTACGTCCCTCGTGTTATGTCTGGGTTCCTAAAGACTCGCCAACACTGAACTTAATTTAGCCAAGTTTCAGTTGCTCTTCTGCAAGGTTTAGCTATTAATGAACTGACTGTGAAAAATTGTTTTAATTTTGCTGAACATAGTGTTGAGCCCTCACTTACAATATTCCATTCATTTTTTTTTTAATTTAAAAAGTCCGCCTGCTAGGCTTACTCGGATGATACTGTCTACTAGGCCGCCCGGCGCTGAGGCATTCAAAAGGCAGGCCTATGATTGGCTAATGCCAGATCACATGGGCAGAGGTTGGAAATCACGTGAACAGCCGTGGTGCAGCCGTTAGAAATACGAACCGTACAATCTAAAATTAAGTCCTTTCTAAAATTTTCTCTTATACGTTTAAAGATATATTTTTTTCATTTATGTTAATGTAAGAATTTAAAATTTTGTACCAAGAGAAACTTTGAAAATCTACCTAACCTTATTACAACAAGCGCAATTTAATTTAGCCTAACCCAACTAAATATATTTTAGATACGTTAACATTAATTTAAAAATAAACAAACACAATGAAATATATTTTTTCGTTATGTTCAGAATGATTTTGGCG
The DNA here is from genome assembly GCA_009830355.1 of Cherax destructor. Taxonomy (NCBI): domain Eukaryota; kingdom Metazoa; phylum Arthropoda; class Malacostraca; order Decapoda; family Parastacidae; genus Cherax; species Cherax destructor. The sequence continues at coordinate 87,974 of WNWK01005670.1, read as the reverse complement.
AAATTATTGCATACACAAATTTTCACTTGTCTTATATGGCAAGGTGAGCGTTGCTATTTAAGCCAAAATCGCAAGTTTTACCTAATCGGCACGACATTATATATATATATATATATATATATATATATATATATATATATATATATATATATATATATATATATATATATATATATATATATGTCGTGCCGATTAGGTAAAACTGGTCAATTAGCAAGAACTCATCTAAAATTAAGTCCTTTCTAAAATTTTCTCTTATACGTTTAAAGATATATTTTTTCATTTATGTTAATGTAAGAATTTAAAATTTTGTACCAAGAGAAACTTTGAAAACCTACCTAACCTTATTACAACAAGCGCAATTTAATTTAGCCTAACCCAACTAAATATATTTTAGATACGTTAACATTAATTTAAAAATAAACAAACACAATGAAATATATTTTTTCGTTATGTTCAGAATGATTTTGGCGAAATTATTGCATACACAAATTTTCACTTGTCTTATATGGCAAGGTGAGCGTTGCTATTTAAGCCAAAATCGCAAGTTTATACCTAATCGGCACGACATTATATATATATATATATATTATGTCGTGCCGATTAGGTAAAACTGGTCAATTAGCAAGAACTCATCTAAAATTAAGTCCTTTCTAAAATTTTCTCTTATACGTTTAAAGATATATTTTTTTCATTTATGTTAATGTAAGAATTTATAATTTTGTACCAAGAGAAACTTTGAAAACCTACCTAACCTTATTACAACAAGCGCAATTTAATTTAGCCTAACCCAACTAAATATATTTTAGATACATTAACATCAATTTAATAATAAACAAACACAATGAAATATATTTTTTTCGTTATGTTCAGAATGATTTTGGCGAAATTATTGCATACACAAATTTTCACTTGTCTTATATGGCAAGGTGAGCGTTGCTATTTAAGCCAAAATCGCAAGTTTTACCTAATCGGCACGACATATATATATATATATATATATATACACGAGGGAACCCACTTATAGAGAAAAACAGAAAATAATAGTTTACTGTACATTTCGGTATCCAACTGAAGTCCTCATCAGAAAGATACAAAAGGAAAGAAAAAAATGCTGGTTATATAGGCGTGGAGAAGTATCATGTCATCGTTCCTGAGTGCAGCAGCGGGTGCTCCCTGCAATGCAGCTCAATTACCTTTTTGTAGCCAGTATAAAACCTCGAGTCTGACAGTCTTATTGACCCAGTATAAAACCTCGAGTCTGTCAGACTTATTGGCCGCCTGTCAGCACTGCGACTCAGAGCCACCTAGTAGTATGCGACGCAAGGTAGTACTGGTGATCATTAGGACTGGTGTGGCATTCTGACCAATCAGGAAGTGTTGAGCGGGTTGGTTTACCTCGTCTGGGTTGTCTTCCCAACCAACCAGACTCTGCCTGACTACAGCTGCTCACATCATACTCTAGATCAACAGTTCTCAATGGTGGTATTTCAATGCTGCTAGTTGTGAGCACTCGTTGATCATTTTTACATTATTCTCTGTTCACATATAAACTGGCTTGTCACGGACCGGGCCGCGGGAGCGTTGACCCCCTCCAGGAATACCCTCTAGGTATACTCCAGGTATGCTTGTATATAATGACTGGTAAAGGACATTGTTAAATCACAAGTTCCTACTGTGTCTGCGTTATTTACCCGTGGATTGTAGCACAACCCAATCCTGTAGTCCTGCTAGAAAAGTACCGGGGTTCGTGAAACTTGGTGTGAGAGGTCACCTGCATTCGGCTGCGTGTCGGGTCACCTGTACGTTACGTCCCTCGGAAGAAATTTATCTAGCACAGCAAAGATAAAGACATTGTCTTAAGTTTCACCTAATTTCCTCCTCTTCCTTATCCGCCTCTTTTCTATCCTCCTTAATATCCTGACGCTGCTGTTGTCCGAAGAATAAGACTTAGTCTCTGTGTGATCCTTTGTGAAGTGGTGGTGTTGGCGCTTGGTCTTCCCAGTGAAGATTGTCACACATTAGACAGTAGGAGCAGTCGACAGGTGTGGCAAGTATCAGGTGTTGTGAGGTCAGTAGGCATGAGGGCCCAGGAGCTGAATCTCTACTTCCACAAAAAAAAGTCGGTGAATACAAGCAAGCAAAAATACACACACACACCTGGACACCCACACATTCTTATTCCTTTTGATGACTATAAGAGGAAATTGGAAAGCGATATCGAGTTTAGATGCTTATTTTGTTGAGTTCTAAGATCTTTAACAAGTAAAGAACTGTTGTCTTTCCACAACAGTTACTCTGGAAGGATGTGGCCTACAACAGTCGATTCCCCAAGGATGTGACCCACAACAATAGTCGACTCCCTTAGGATTTGACTCACAACGGTGGACCCCCTGATGCAAAATACCTCCACTAAAAAGAAGGGGCGCGACGAGTACTTAAAGAGAGAACCCGATAAGTTTCGAAGGTCCACGATTCTTCAACGCCCTCCCTCCGTGCGTAAGGGTAATTACCGACAAACCTCTGGCTGTCCTCAAGTTGGAACTGGACTGGATAAGTTCCTCAAATCAGTGCCTGATCAGCCGGGCTGCGTGCGGCCAGCAATAACAGCTTCGTTCATCAGGCTTTGAGCCTCCAGAAGGCCTGGTCGGGGACCGGGCCATGGGGACGTTGACCTCAAGAAACATCTTTCAGATATTCCCAAGATGTGACCCGCAACAGAATGTGACCCCACATGTCTCGGCAACATACCAGTGATAGATTTCGAGATTTATTCTAGTCTCCAGGCTTGACATGAGGTCCGACTTTATTACTGACTTCCTGGTCAACCAGGCTTTCCGCCAGCGACCGAAGACCTACGTAGTCATCACAACCTGGCTGATTTGTAACAGCTAGTGATCTCGTTCCTTCCTGACAACGTTTTTCTTTATCCCAGTAATCCATAAACAAATGAATAACCTCAAGCGACTAGATGGATGACCAGCCTGTATAACACTTTATTACTAGGATAGTTCATTCCGAGCCCTGTTTCCTATCGGTTTAGGTGATTACTTTCATAGTTGTTGGGGAATTGACTGGAGAAAGAACGTGGGACTGGTCACTGATCTTCTCTACCAGTGCACAAACACTCCTCCCGTTAGGGGTCTCTTATGATGAGAGAGAGATGGGGGAGGAGATGATGAGAGGAAGGTACGAGACAGACACAGCACACCTAACATAATAGAATAAATCGACAGAAATAGACCAAAACTGAATGCATCAACTCCCGTCGCCAGTCACCGCAAGACCAGACGCCATTGTTGTTGATGTCTTGAGTTTCTTGAGAATGACATTCGTGAAGTTACATTGCTGCCTTGTAATGTTGGTTCTGGTGCTGGTGCTGACTTTAAAGCTGCACTGCTGCCATGGTAAGTAGTTCAGGTGCTGGCGCTGAACTTGATATGTTGCCTTGGTATGTAGTTTTCGCGCTGGTGCTGAAGCTAAAGCTGCTATGTTGCCTTGGTATGTTCTGACGCTAAAGCTAAAGTTGCCGTGCTGAAACACAATATTAGTTCTGGCACTCGTGCTGACGCTCAAGTTGCCGTGTAAAGTAATTCTGGTGCTGGTGCTAACGCTTAAGCCTCATACCAATAGATAACTCCGGTGGCGCGGCTCTGTGACACACCACTTTATTAATAAGTTAATTCACTCGCCGCCATGATTGAGCGGGAATGTCACATCAACACAAATTGCATGCTTTGACTCTGCACTACTGTAAGTCAATGTTGCTCAGGCACTGGATCGATCTAAAATGTAGGCATTTGGGAGCTCTATACCCGTACATATACACATCACGCACAACTAGGCTACTATCTATTGACAAGTCTCATTCGGGGAATGAGAATGAATTTAAATGGATCAGATACGTACAATGTGAGATATGCAAAAGATAGTTATGTGCTAAGGTACACCTCTAAGCAATCGAAAGTGGGAATTGTTACTAGAATGAAAGTGATACAAAAAAATTGGCTAGGAATAATAAACTAACTGGAAAATGCTACTGAAACAACATTTTCATGGAAAAATGTCAAACACTGACGAAAAGTAAGCAAAGAATATAGGGCTAATGAAAGAGCAGATATGCAGGACCATAACAACAAAGATGAGACAGTAAAAGACAAGAACCACAAAAAAGTAGGAAATAAGATTGCGAGCTGACAGACGCAGGGAAAGATAATGAGAAACGTTAAGAAAACTTTCCAGTAAAGGAAGCAGCAACAGTTATAGAATAAGGCAAAATATATGAAATATGTAAACACTATATGCCAGGGGTATCTGCATATATGAAAGAAAATGTATATGTTCGCATTCCAAGACCGTGTTTAGCACATAACTGATGTTATGTATATTACGAATGAGACGATATCAGCATAACTGGGAATGCTATTTTCATCCTGAGATATGCAAAACGTTACTGAAAATTAGAAAAAATTATGACCTACGGTGCCACAAGTAAGACGTGAATGGAACACAACGTTACAAAATATCGAGGAACTTAATATGGCAATGCAAAAAAAAAGTAGGCTATCTGTTTCGGTGAATTCAAAGGGCATTGGCCCCTCCGCCACGGCACAAACAGAAATGAGTTAAAAGAAGCAAAAAGGTCAACACTGAACAACACGAGGATGACACTAGATGATACACTGCCGTGGAACACAACAAACCGGTTTTATACATCCCAGGATTAAAACTCCAACAGACCTAAGTAAAAGTACTACTGAGAAAACTAACATTAAAGACTATTTAAATAAGAAAAAGGGAAGGAACAAAGTTTAATATATAAATAAGCTCAAAATAGAAACATGCTATGTTTGTAGCTTTCTCAAAACATGCGAGGGATACTTGGAACAATGAATTATGGATATACAAATATAATTTACATAGATGTTATGGAATAAATGTAACGCGTGGAGATGTATGCATTTATACTGTTAAAATCGTCAAATATGGTAGGGAGTGCTAGGAATCAAAGCAGTCCAAATATTTGGTACACACACACACACGCTGAAGTCATCATTTACAAGGGTTAAATGGTGAGTGCTTTCACAATGTGGCGTCATCTACCACCACTCAAGACGCCAGCCAGTCTCAAGTACTGGTGTTTTCCTCATCAGTGAACTGCAAGGCTTTACACCCCTATAAGATGCGTCGTCCACGACGTAAGTGGCCATCTGTGCACTGTCACTCGACACAAGCTACGTTATCACAGACGCCGCCACAACAGAAGCCGCCATCACAGTAACCGCCATCCTGAACAACGCCATCACAGACTCCGACACAACAAAAGCTGCCATGACAGAAGAACTCAGAACAAGTTACGCCAATACGGATGCCGTCAATACAAGCTACGCCATAACAGACGCCACCAATGCAAGTTAATCTATTCATCACGGACGCTCTTTGTGAGTCAGCGGTTGAGCAGGCAAGCACCAGACAAGCCTGGTATGAAGGTATAGAGTGAAGCTATTAAAAAAAAGGCAAACTCAATTTATTTTACGGAAGAACTACATAACTGGCACTTGTATACTCCATTCCCAACCTTCTATGTAGGATGCACCAGTGTTGAAAGTTTGAAGCTGATCGGACGAAGCTTTCTCAAGTTATAAGCAAAAACTTTATATAAGTTATATAAAAGAGACAGACGAGGTGGGCAAAACATTTCCTTCATTAAGTTGCTTAACACTGCACATGCGTCTCTTGAGTTCACTCTCAATGTGTCCCATAAAAATGCTGAGCCAAGACAGCTGATAAGGGTGGACCCACTGTCATCCCATACACGTGACTATAAAAGTCACCGTCACACGAAAAATGTGTCTGGGACACACACACAGGTCAGTGAGAGAACAGCACTCAGTGTAAAAACTACGTAACATAGATCAAGCTTTTGTAAACGGTGCATAAGACACGTACGCTTCCTTTAATGTTTTGTGCTGTACATAAGTGTCTTGTCGGTATCACCATGCCACTCGCTTCCCTTTATAGCAGTGAGCTTTGGCAAGTCAAGCTTGATAAAGCTAAATCCTGAGGTAGGTTGGTTTATTGGATGTAAAGCCTATCGAGGGGTCTCTGTGAATGTAACCCAGTACACCACCAGTCAAGGACAATTTAGTCCCTAAATTAGAAATTTATGTGAACTCTCAGTGTATATATATAAATTTTGCACTCCCGAGAGAAACGATGACTTAAAATCTTACTCTATCTTTAGTCTGTATGCCTTCCTTATGATTTGTTGCCTAGTCACTGAGACAACACTTATACTTACATGGCCGGGCTCCGAGAGTAATAAGACTCTCGAAACTCATCAAAGGTACAGGTAAGTGGTTCCCCTCCACCGCCTACCATCATCGTTAGTCCTTTGAAGCTCCCACAGCTGATGAACCCATGCTAGTATACTTGATGTCCTCATTGCCCTACTGAAGCCTCTCGTCTCAGTATAACAGATTTCAACACCTTGTATGAGCCTTATCCTGAGTGTTGGAATATGACAGGGGGGAGGAGAAGTCGTTATCTTTTGTTCCCACTGTGTAACTATCTTGTAAAATAGGAGAGCAACACACTGCTGATGCATCCAAATTTGTTAATAAAAAATATCGTATGTCGAACCCGTATCCGTGGTGTGAGAATGGGCTATAACTTAAAATTTTGGGCGTAATGTTCAACGTCAATTACTTAACATTTTCCATTTTTTTCTCAACTGCCACTTTCTATATTTTAAATTCAGTTAATTTAGGTTATGTTAGGCAATGTAAACCTATAACGACGTAAATTTAATTAAAAATAAGCAGTTTATAAAAACCGGCCATGATGTGGTTGGCTACGAGGTGGCCAAGGGGGTTATATAGGGAACGTTAAATTCTGAGAGTTTCCCCGTCTTAGTGAAAGAATGAGTGAAGTCAGCAAATTCTCGCCTCACGAGTATTAATCGTACGGATTTGAACGTTTTCTGGTTATGTTCACATTGGCGTCATGAACATGTGTAAAAGTTCTAGAACTAAAAGCTCCATTGTTTTAACCGTACTGTGGTGAGTTATATATTGTGCTTCCTATGTACCCATGTACTACTTATGTGCTCAGCACCCAGGTACATAGTCCCCCCTCCCCACCTGGTGTTTAAATGGTGAGGGTTTCAGGGGTCAACGCCCCCGCGGCTCGGCCTGAGACCAGGCCTCGTGGTGGATCAGGGTCTGATCAACCAGGCTGTTACTGCTGGCCGCACGCAAACTGACGTACGAACCACAGCCCGGTTGGTCAGGAACTGACTTTAGCTGCCTATCCAGTGCCTTCTTGAAACCAGCCAGGGGTCTATTGGTAATCCCCCTTATGTATGCTGGGAGGCAGTTGAACAGTCTTGGCCCCCTGACACTGTCACATCCGTCACCCATAATTTAAGTTGCACACACTGTGATGATGGAGATACCTTCATGAAAATTCCATATTTCCTTTGTATAGGATAGGCTAGATGGTAATTCCCAGGTGACAGAAGCTTCAGTTCAGCTTAAAAAAAAAGTTTGAAGCTGCTGTAGTTACTGAAGCTTGAGTGAATTAACTGATCACAGGATATACGAGCATATACGTATATACCGAGTGGTGTATTTTTCTCAGCGTGTATATAATTAGAAATTGAAGTATATTCTTGTCTGGTTAAAGGTTACAGTGCAACCTTAATGACCCTAGTGTAGTAGATAGGCTTTTTAAAACACCATTAATTAATTATTAAGAAACCAACCAACTTGACGATATCCTCATCGTCCTGCGTTGACGGAATATGACAAGGAAAAACTGCTAGTTTTTCTTCAAGCTATGTAACCATCATACAGAATAGGAAAGCAGCATACTGCTGATGTACCCAATTTTGGTAAATAATATTATAAAAAAAATGTTAGCCACTTACATAATCTCAGCAACACACCTGGCATCACCACCCTTACATCCACCTCCAATGCGCCCCTCACCACCACCCTCCCGGATGGGTCTCATTACACTCTTCTTCCTGTCTCCAATGTGATTTAATCGCCTCGTTTCCCAGACAACATTCATCCTTCTTGACATACCTCTATCACCACCTCCTCCCCTCACTTCATTATTTTTGGCTCCTCTTAAATTATTTGCATTTCCCTCAATGATCTTTGGACTTCATCATCCGGGGAGCATCGCCCCCACGATCAGGACTCAGACTAGGTCTAAACTGGAAAGGAAATATTACTGGAATAACAAACCATATACGCTCGGTAACATAAGGAACAGCCTAGTTGGTCAGGCACGCACCTGGCTCATAGCCAGGCTGCAAGAGCAGGGAAACTCCCGAGACCGGTCACAGGTACAAGTATATACCTAATGGAAATACAAGTGTGTAAGATTTACCTGCCATCTTGTATATTAACGAGACAAAAGCAGTCTTACGAGAATCTACCATCTTGTATACTAACAATACAAAACAACAGCAGTCTTACGAGACTGCAAAACATTTAAGTATTTTTGTACTCTAGACTGGAATGTGTCTAGAGAACTTACTCTACCTGTAGAAATTCAAACTTCTAAAGTCCTTTAAACTATACTCCCAGGAACGAAGACGATAAAGTTACATCATAATTTCTACCTGAAAAATTCAGAAGGGATTGGTTTCAGTCCTCTACACTAAAGTTACTCCATACGTGAGCAAAAGACTCGGCAGACTCTGCAAAAGACCCTTATTGAAAACCATGGGTTCAAAACCATGGGATAACTGCAAGTGTAAAGGGCCCAAGACTCATCACCATCCTTTCATATATAAGGGGGCATTGCCAACAGGCCTCTAACTGTCTTCAAGAAAGAACCTGATAAATTTCTAAAATTATTTCCTGATCAGCCCACATCAAACAGAGTGCTGTTAACACTAACAGTCGAACTGATCAGACCAACCAGGAGGCCTGATCTGGGACCGGGCCGTTGGAGATATGGCCCCCGGAATCGACAATAGGTAGACAAGTAGGTCCATCACAAATGTCCTTCCGAGCACGATATCGGCCAAAAAGCAGGTGAAATCGACTCGTGAAGTGTGAAAATGATAAAGGCCGAGCACACGCGTCGTGTAGTTCCCATTCCCAGTTTGTGGGTTAGTTGTGAATTATTCGCGCCACGGACTGTACTGTGATTTTTGTTCTTTTCCAGCGGTATTGTTTCTTGTTCTGCAATCCTTAGTCACACGTTATCAAGGCAACGAATCTATCTACAGACTAGTATATCCACAGACTACTGCGTCATCAACAGTATATTACTTCATCCTCCTGTTGTTCCTGATCCTACGCCGACCCCTCCACATGTTCCTCCTCCCCCTCTTCAGTAAGCTTTACAATAATACTCTTTCCTCATCTCCCCGGTTCCTGCCTCGACCTTGCAGAATAGCATATAGAAAAGTTTTTAATGTGAAGAGAGAAGTTGCGGGATGAGCAGTGTGGAACGAGGACCTACCCCCCATTGTCCCGTCTACCGTCCTTGTTTACACTGCTGCCTCTACCCTGCTCTTTGTTAGTGTTCCGCCGTTGTTGCTGCTGTCCTTGTGCGTAATTGTTCTTGTGTTTGTTCAGCTGCTGCTGATACTTCCCTTGTGTGTAACGGTTGTGTTTGTTCTGCTGGTGTTGCTGCATTTGTGTAAAATTATTGGTGATGAGGAAAAGAACTTATGGAAAATCTTGTGTTTCTTTCTTGCTTTTGCCTTTTAGTTTATCTATGGCATGTCACTCTCTGGCTGCTGTTCTCATTGGGTTTACTACATCTGAGGCATCCCCCTGCTGCGCTGTGTTCCATGCATCTGTAGTATGTCCCAATCTCGTTGCTGTTATCGCTGTGCGAGGAAAAGGGGCCAAGGGGGAAAAAATAACAAAGACTCGGATGAGCCACAAGAACGTTATGATATACTTTTTCACTCCCGGGATGCTAGGTGCCACAAAACAGAGAGGGGGTCGAGGTAAACACCAAGAGTAGGAATAATCGAATCCAACGAGTTCAAATTTATTAACTATATGAAAACATCAGCAAATATGCATCTGCAAAGCCTAAACTTGCTGGGTATTATCTTCGTCGTAAGTTAAGCCAGTCATTACAGGTTGAAGCCGTTCAGAAAAGGCGTATTAAAGAGGTACCCAGCGCTGCATGACCCTTGTGGATTTAGCGCTTAGTTATGATTATAATAATTATAATCATGGAAAAGTACTACACTAATTTAAAAATAAAACTGACACATTGACTCCTACACACTTCAATGACAGTCCCAGAGTTCTATTTAGGATACATAGAAGGCTGATCAGAAGAGGCTTTCTCAAAGTTCCCGCACGGAAACCAGAAGCGGGTTTGCTCTATATAAAACTGACCAGAGGGCAGCTGCATGTGCTAATAGTCTCGTGAACCTTTCCCTAATTACAGAACATCAACTCTGAATATTTGATGTCGATCGGATGAGGGGGTCCTCAAACTGTGAACTTAAATCTTGGTAGAGAAAAAACATCAGGCAACCATCAAAGATACCCCTCAGAGGGTATCTAATACGAAGTTAATAAATCACTCGAGAATCACAGATTATTTTATAAAAACATCGTTTCAAAGAAGAAAAATCCTGCCAAATTAACTTAATTCATTTCAATTATATGAATACTAGGATCAAGCAAGAAAGGGAAGGATGGGCTGAGTGAATATTGCCAGAATGTTAGATGGCTTTTCACAAGGACTCGCCCTTCCTCCCTCCGGAACTAACACACTGCAGAGTTTCACAATGAAGGAGGTGTGAGGATGGAGAGAAATAACAAGTGGAGTACCATAATGATGCTCTTAATGAGACACAGAGCTGGTCATCATATTTCCTCGACAGATATATTAACAGCAACGACACAAACTGTGATTTACCTGTGACCGGTTTCGGTTGGGGATGGGGGGAGGAGTTTCTACCTCACTGCCCGGGCCTAGAACCAGGCTTTTCTCTTGATTGCCTAGTCAACCAGACTGTTTATGTTGGCGACCTGCTGGCCTAAACAGCTTTCACAGCCTGGTTGATCTGGCACTTTGAAGAGGTAGTGGTCCAGTTTCCTTTTCAAGCGTTAATTCTTGTTCTGGCAATATTTCGGATATATGCTGGTACTTGGAGATTTTTTCGTATTATGTCCGTGGAGCCCCTGCTTTTCACTGGGTCTCTTTTAAGCTTCCTCTTATCTCTCGCTTCAATAACTGCAAGCTTATTAAGAGGGAAGTTCTACACACGTACGTGTCATACAGACTCTGGGAAATCAGAGGTAATCAGATTTGATTCAAGGAAAGTAGCTCGAATTACTTGGATCAAGAGCTCATCACCAACATCAATGAATCCTTTCCTTCTTCCTTTGAAGGGACAACTGGAAACTAGAAATTCAGATGAGACAAAGGGACGTAAAGAATTCTTTGAGAATGAGGTGAGTAAGCAAGGGATATAGCGGAGGTAACTCCATACATGGACATAAAGATATATACGGAATGGCGAAGACCAAAAACCGATGGGAATGGGTCACACAAGATAATTATTAATAAACAAAGGCGAGGTCCAAGAGTTGAAACTCAACCCCTCCGCAGACACAATTGAGTAAACGCGACACCTAATCAAAACAGTATATAACACACCAGGTGATCATTGATGCTGGGAGAGATTCAGGTGTTCAGACTGTATATAAAGTGGCTTACTCGATCCATATTTAGCAAGGTGGGCTGAGAGACGGCCTCTCATCCACTACCCAACCCTCCCTCTCCCACCACCCGTTAAGGAACTAACTCTTGCATGGGCACACGAGGACGCAGCTCCAACGTGGAGCCCTATTTGATTACAGATATTACACGTTTCAACCCCTTGTTCGGATCAACCGTGATGACCACCCATTTCCCAAAGGACAATACAAGAGTTAGTCTATTTAACACACACACCTACAACCACAAATAGGTGAGTACACACACACACTATATGTGTGTGTGTGTGTATACTCCATAAAGTTGATAAAACACTTCCGTATTTTATCAATTTTATGAAGGTTTAAATTATTCGGAATTATTAAAGTTGTGCTTTACCTCAATCATATAACACCATCCGAAGAACACAACATACCCACCAAAGAACACAACACAACGCAGAACAGAACAGAACACACACAAACACTAGAAGTGTGCATCTCTTAATGTATATACACCGAGAGGTATGTGTACATTTCAGAGTATGTACAATGATTTTAATTTCTATTCTATAAACTAAAGTATTCTTGACTGATGATGTGTAAATACAGTCCTAATGTCCCACGTGCAGTGAATAGGCTTCAAACCTAACATACTCAGCCAGTAACGTACTAATCCAGTAATCCAGTTGGGCATTATGGGATTAACTCATTTGTAAACAAGACTTGGGAGTTCACTAGTCTGGTTAGGGCAGTGTGGCCCGGCTTGTTGGGTCATTTGCACTCCCGTTGAGTAATTAACGTGCTAATCACAACTACCTTACAAATTGGGTATGAAACAATACAACGTTTCGGTCCGTCCTGGACCTTTATCAAGTCACGAGTGAATCGATAAGTGGTCCAGGACGAACTGAACTGAATTTTTCGCTAAGGCGAATGTAGCTTCCAAACTTTCCAGCCACGATTTTTTTTTTCAACACAATATTGAATTTATTGGATAAGAGCTTTTATTCTACATCAAAGCCCAGCTCTATCTAAGGATGCCACCCACTACATATACCACCACCCCCACACCTCTCCCAGGATGCGACCCACAACAGTCGACTGCTACCCAGGTATTAGTTAATGCTAGGTGAACAGGGGCAGCAAGTATAAGGAAACTTGCCAGGGTGGGCCTCCACTCTCCCAAATTTGAGCCCAGGTCCTTCATCGATGGAATTATTCTCACTGACGAGCTGGAGAATGTCGCAAGAGCGAACGCACTCGAGCGATATCTTTGTACATGACTGGATAATAACATTTATAGAGCTCAAGTCAAAAGAGTACCCGTGTTTGTCATTCTCACATATGGCTCCACCACTAAAACTAAACATACGCTATATAGACTCAAATTAAGTTGTAATAAACAACTGTCAATATATATATATATGTCGTGCCGATTAGGTAAAACTTGCGATTTTGGCTTAAATAGCAACGCTCACCTTGCCATATAGGACAAGTGAAAATTTGTGTATGCAATAATTTCGCTAAAATCATTCTGAACATAACGAAAAAAATATATTTCATTGTGTTTGTTTATTATTAAATTAATGTTAACGTATCTAAAATATATTTAGTTGGGTTAGGCTAAATTAAATTGCGCTTGTTGTAATAAGGTTAGGTAGGTTTTCAAAGTTTCTCTTGGTACAAAATTATAAATTCTTACATTAACGTAAATGAAAAAAATATATCTTTAAACGCATAAGAGAAATTTTTAGAAAGGACTAAATTTTAAATGAGTTCTTGCTAATTGACCAGTTTTACCTAATCGGCACGATATATATATATATATATATATATATATATATATATATATATATATATATATATATATATATATATATATATTATATATATATTTCGATACATATTGGTTCAAGCCTCATTGGAATTACGCCATACATTTCACACAGTGTCTATATCAACACCGTTAATGTAACACGATATTTTTCACATGACTATCGTCACCACTAAGGTCACCACGCCATCACTAGCGCTAAGGTCACGCGCTACATTATTTTACACGTGTCTCCCTTGTCACCGGCCAAGGCACGATACGATATATTTCACGGTAAGACACAAGGGTATGTCCCAGGACTCGCTCGAACGCACACAGGATGAACCCTGGGACCACCGAGGTCTGCACGGCCAACCACATTCCGATATTTACGACCATTTCGCTGTAGGAGGCGGGAGGGAAGGGGTGCACAATCCCCTCCGACAGATATACACAGACAGTGCCAACCAACACAGCTCTCTCTCTTCTCTACAGCCTTGAGGTTGGAGTATAACCTTGTGGCTTGCGATGAGGTTAAGAGTAGCAGGAGGAGTAGTATTTAGGGTGAGAGAGGGGAGGTGGGCGGGTCCATCTCCCCTCAGACTAGCAGTAGGATAACTCCGGCGTTCCCCTCTCTCTCACTCTCCTCACATCTACCTCAAGGGCTCCACTCCTAGGCTTCTCAGCACAACAGGAGGGGGATTAGAGGTCTCAGCGGTAGTTTTCTCAGCCATAAGGTGGCCTCACTGGGCCTGGGAATACATCAGGGAAGAAGTAGGACCAGTACTGTAGGGAACGGCGAGGCCAGCGTGCACCCCATCACAACACCAGAGGTTGACTGAGGTAGCGGAGGAAGGGGAAACAGAGTGAGGGGGAGGAGGATGAGGACGCTGCCTCCCCTCACTCCTCCCCTAACTCTTCCCCCTCACGCTTATTTTTCACACCTCGAAAGTGAGACAAATTAGGCAGTAAAGCGGAAATGCTGCACTGGGAATACAAAGCCTTTAGTGTAAATAGGCCTATTAAAACTATATATATATATATATATATATATATATATATATATATATATATTTAATGTGCATAAACAACTTTTGTTTTTGTTTTTAATTTATGTCAGATAAAAGGGACAGTAATAAGAGTTGGCAGATAAAAAGTGACAGCTAACAACAAAGTGACTGCTAATAAAAAAGTGACAGCTAACAGAAAGTTGTCAGGTAAAGCGACAGACAGACAGACAGCAAAAGGAAAAAAAAAGATGCTAGGTAATAAAAAAGTTAGTGAGGAGTTAATCGAGTGTTGTGGGTCGCATCCCGGGGAGAAAGGGAACGAAATTACTCCAATAAAAATAAGCCACACACTGGCTTTCTCGGGTGATCCTGGGTTAGTAACCCTCCGGCAGCACTGAGCCGAATCAAATCCGCGTCAACCATATTGACTCTCCGGTGTACACTAACGTTTACACAATGTACACTGATATTTTCATTAGATTTTGCCGCCGAAGTGACTTGTTTATTGTTCACTCCATATCCATCCTGTGGACGGTAGTGGCTAGTTTATTGTGCATTCCATATCCATCCTGTGGACGGTAGTGGCTAGTTTGTGCACTCCATATCCATCCTGTGGACGGTAGTGGCTAGTTTTTGTGCACTCCATATCCATCCTGTGGACGGCAGTGGCTAGTTTATTGTGCACTCCATATCCATCCTGTGGACGGTAGTGGCTAGTTTATTGTGCATTCCATATCCATCCTGTGGACGGTAGTGGCTAGTTTGTGCACTCCATATCCATCCTGTGGACGGTAGTGGCTAGTTTATTGTGCACTCCATATCCATCCTGTGGACGGCAGTGGCTAGTTTATTGTGCACTCCATATCCATCCTGTGGACGGTAGTGGCTAGTTTATTGTTCACTCCATATCCATCCTGTGGACGGTAGTGGCTAGTTTGTGCACTCCATATTCATCCTGTGGACGGTAGTGACTTGTTTATTGTGCACTCCATATCCATCCTGTGGACGGCAGTGGCTAGTTGTGCACTCCATATCCATCCTGTGGACGGTAGTGGCTAGTTTATTGTTCACTCCATATCCATCCTGTGGACGGTAGTGGCTAGTTTATTGTGCACTCCATATCCATCCTGTGGACGGTAGTGGCTAGTTTGTTGTGCACTCCATATCCATCCTGTGGACGGTAGTGGCTAGTTTGTTGTGCACTCCAAATCCATCTTGTGGACGGTAGTGGCTAGTTTATTGTGCACTTCGTATTCATCCTGGGGACGGTAATGGATAGTTTATTATGCACTCCATATTCATCCTGTGGAAGGTAGCGCAAGAGCATATATACCTGGAGTCTACCTGGAGGGTATTCTGGGGATCAACGCCCCCGCGGCCCGGTCCATGATCAGGCTTCCTGGTGGATCAGGGCTTGATCAACGAGGCTGTTACTGCTGGCCGCACGTATTCCAACGTACGAACCACAGCCCGGCTGATCTGGCACTGACTTTAGGTATCTGTCCAGCTCCCTCTTGAAGACAACCAGGGGTCTATTGGAAATTCCCCTTATGGCTGGTGGGAGGCTGTTGAACAGTCTTGGGCCCCGGAGACTTATTGTGTTTTCTCTTAGTGTACCAATAGCGCCCCTACTTTTCACTGGGGGTATGTTGCATCGCCTGCCAAGTCTTTTGCTTTCGTATGGAGTGATTTGTGTGTGTAGATTATGGACCAGTCCCTCCAGATACACAAAAGGGCCTATGAACTACTCCCCCCCCCCAAAAAAAAAAAAAAAAGATTAACAGGAGTACATCCGGATTTATATCCAAAATTTATATCTTATCTGTCGCAAACAAATTTGATATTTGCTTATTATGTCTGGCATCTTATTTTCATTAATAAGATACTTTTACATATCACACTTATCATCACAGATACTTAAAGTCGGTGACAGATCAGCCGGGCTGTGGTTCGTACGTTGGACTACGTGCGGCCAGCAGGAACAGCCTGGTTGATTAGGCCCTGAGCCACCGGGAGGCCTGGTCGTGGACCGAACCGCGGGGGGGGGGTTTGACCCCCGGAATACCCTCCAGGTAGGTAGGTTATTATACTGTCTGTATATTCCTCGTTAAGTGGACAGTCAAGCACTTAAGAAAGTGACCATTTACTTTGAATATCATTTTCGTGAGATATTTACAGTATGATTCATACAAAGTAATATATCTACTGTTTATGGACACTGTTAATTCAACAGGAGTATTATTATACTTGCATAATTAAAAGATTTCTAGATGTATTTTTTTTTTGTTGGGTATATTCACCAGGAATTATGTCTAAGTATACACCGAGATTTGTATGTGTCGGTGTATATATACTAAGAGGGGTCTATTCCTCCACGTAAACAGTGAACAAAATACGCTAATTCCCATTTCACGCATTAAAAATGTGCTTAAATAGTACACAGTCGATATGCGTTATGGCTAACACGCTATTATTATTACTATTCGTGCGTCCGACAGCGGGGTACGGCAGTGCGTCCCCCCTCCCCCATTCCCCTTACACCGCGCTGCCAGACGACCAACGATCATCCCCCCTTAGATTTTTATCGCCAAATATCCTCTCCCCTACAAAATAGGGAAAACGGGGTAGGATATACTTCATTCCTGGGGAAAGGGGTGCATCAGTCCAGCCCTCAGAATCTACTGGATCCATTTAAATACCACGAGGCTAGTAAGGTCACACGGGTGAACGCATCCTCATGTGTCAAGGATTTCGGAGAGTCAAGTAGACTTAGGAAGGAATTTGTGGGACCACGGAGGTCCCACAGAGGGGTACTGGGGTTCACCAGCACCGGTGTTGGGACAAGTGGAGGGGTGCTGGAACCACATGAACGATTCTGGTCCCGGGTAGAGGATGGGGGGGGAAGGTTTGGAGACCACGTAGGGGGGTCCTAGGACCACGTAGGGGGATCCTAGGACCACGTAGGGGGATCCTAGGACCACAAAGGGGATCCTAGGACCACGAAGGGGATCCTAGGACCACGAAGGGGATCCTACGACCACGAAGGGGATCCTACGACCACGGAAGATGGGTCCTATGACCCACCAGTAAGGTAGGGAGGGGGTGCTACGATGCTGGTGGTACTGGGACAAGAACCACCAGACAGTGATGGTAATTTTTTTCCCCCGTCAGTAAAATTTCCTTTCTTATTATTTTTCCTTTTATTTGTATTTCTTCTTCTTTCTTCATTCCTCTTCCTGTTGCAGTATGTATATAATATATATATATATATATTATATAATATATATATATATATTTTTTTTTTTTTTCAACAAGTCGGCCGTCTCCCACCGAGGCAGGGTGACCCCCAAAAAAAAAGAAAATCCCCAAAAAGAAAATACTTTCATCATTCAACACTTTCACCTCATACATAATCACTGTCTTTGCAGAGGCGCTCAGATACGACAGCTGAGAATAAGTCCCTCCCAGCTGTCACTATCCCAGACCCCTCCTTTAAAGTGCAGGCATTGTACTTCCCATTTCCAGGACTCAAGTCCAACTAAATCAATTAACTGGTTTCCCTGAATCCCTTCACAAAATGTTACCCTGCTCACACTCCAACAGCTCGTCAGGTCCCAAAAACCATTCGTCTCCATTCACTCCTATCTAACACGCTCACACATGCTTGCTAGAAGTCACAACTCATACTTGCACTAGCCCACCTTTCTGCCAAAAGTTGCTTATATCTCACCCTAACTGCCTCCTCCCTTAGTTTATACACCTTTACCTCTCTCTTACTTGCTGTTGCCATTTTCTTTTTGTCCCATCTACCTTTTACTCTAACTGTAGCTACAACTAAATAATGATTCGATATATCCGTTGCCCCTCTATAAACATGTACATCCTGAAGCCTACCCATCAACCTTTTATCCACCAATACATAATCTAACAAACTACTTTCATTACGTGCTATATCATACCTTATATACTTATCCTCTTTTTCATAAAATATGTATTACTTATTACCAAACCTCTTCCTACACATAGTTCAATTAACGGTTCCCCATTTACATTTACCCCTGGCACCCCAAATTTACCTACTACTCCCTCCACAACATTTTTACCCACGTTAGCATTTAGATCCCCAACCACAATTACTCTCTCACTTGGTTCAAAACTCCCCACACACTCACTCAACATTTCCCAAAATCTCTCTCCTCTACACTTCTCTCTTCTCCAGGTGCATAAACACTTACTATAACCCACTTTTCACATCCAACCTTTATTTTACTCCACATAATTCTTGAATTTATACATTTATACTCCCTCTTTACCTGCCATAACTGATTATTTAACATTATTGCCACTCCTTTAGCTCTAACTCTATTTGAAACTCCTGACCTAATCCCATTTATTTCCCCCCACTGAAACTCTCCTACCCCTTCATCTTTGTCTCACTTAAAGCCAGGACATCCAGCTTCTTTTCATTCATAACATCTACAATCATCTCTTTCTTATCATTCGCACAACATCCACGCAAATTCAAACATCCCACTTTGACGGTTTTCTTCTTTTTCTTTTTAGTAAATCTATACAGGAAAAGGGGTTACTAGCCCATTGTTCCCGGCATTTTAGTTGACTTTAACAACACGCATGGCTTACGGAGGAAAGATTCTTATTCCACTATATATATATATATATATATATATATATATATATATATATATATATGGAAGTACCACCTCTAGAACTTTGCTGGGGACCCTCATCCTCAGAGAAGACAATAAACGTACCTCAGGGAAAACTCGAGGTTCTCCCCGGAGCTGTTTGAATATTTTCTTCTCCTACCACCCCCTATATATATTATGTACTTTATTAATAGACAGAATACATTGACAGAAAACACGAATACATTGGTACAATATATCAAAGATTATGAATCTCTTCCAGCTCCTCCGAAGCCGGATGCTAGCCCAGTATGCAGCATGCATTTTCCCTCTGGATGGTCACGCTAAGGCGCTGGAACGTGAAAGTGGCTGCCCTTGGGTCCCTGGTGGTGCCGATGAGTCTGGAACCCAGTTCTTTAAGGAATATATGTATAATATTCACACATGAAAAATACACGTTGGATTTTATGATAAAGATTCGATTTCCTTCTTCTCGGGGTATATACACTGAGATATACACCTCTCGAGGTATATACACTGAAAGATATACTCTAGGGATATTTACAGTGAGAGATATACACTGATTGGTGTATATACACAGAGATATGCCACTTTTGTGATGCCGGGATCAACATTTAGGTCTACCCACTCAGAGAGCTGTTGTACCCTATGTAGTGTGGTCTGTATTAGTCATGACAATTCCAGACCCCCCTGGCATAGACCAGGCTTCGGGGGCGGTGACCCCCGGAACACCCTCCAGGTAGACTCCAGGTTTAATGTCTTCACGATATAATGACATTCTCATTTCGTGGACAAGTGATGGATGGTAGATATGATGTATCCAAGAGTGTGTGTGTCTATGTGTCCAAGATCATCATAGAAGCAAATGTAATACATAAACCAGAAAAAATATAACTATCAATTAGTTTTTTTTTTTGTGTTTGGTAAGATGGGGTGGATGGGTGCATCGGGTGTTGGAGGAATGGAAGGGGCAAGAGGTGGAGGAAGAGGGTTTGGTAGGTGGGGGAAGGTGGGGTGAGAGAGGATGTAGAGCCTCTTTAAAGTGGGGGTGCGTGAGAGATGAGGAGGAAGAGTCTGGCTGGAGAGACGAGGGAAGTGGAGGAGGAGAGAAGATATAAGTGGAGAACGGTGAAAGAGGAAGGAGAACAGCGAAAGAGAGAGGGAAAAGAAAGAGGTAGGGGACGAAGGGAAAAAGAGGTAGGGGACGAAGGGAAAAAGAGGTAGGGGACGAAGGGAAAAAGAGGGGGGCGGAGGAAGAGGAATGAGATATATTTTTGATTAACGTCATTAGATATATGGACACGTCTTACCCAGTAATTGAAGACTCACAGCAGGTACTGGAGTTTCTTACACAGGACTGAAGTGGGTTTTTTTACACTGGATATAACGTTCCAGTAAAAACTGAAGGTCTAACGCATTTTTTTCCTGGTTGCGACCCAGAACAGTAGGTATAATGAGAATATATGGAAACTTGCTCGTATGTTTCTCCATGCCAAGTATTGAACCCGGGACCTGGCGATTGTGAATCGAATGCACCCGTGGGCTACGCAGCACCCAAGGAAGAGGAAGAGGGAGGGCCAGTGGGGTGAAGGAAGGAATAAGGGAGGGAGAGCCAGTTGGGTGAAGTAGGGGGAGAAGTGAAGCCCAGCTGGGCACAATAGTAAACAAAGGAACCTCAGGTTTACAGCGTCAGGGCTACACTGTATTTTTCATATCATTAAGAGAAGCTTCACATAGTAAACAATAGAGGCTGAAAAGAGGGAGAGAAAGAGTTGTGTGGGTGGGGAGGGTAAGCGAGTGACAATGTAAGAGGACAATGTGAGAGAGAGAGAGAGAGAGAGAGAGGGGGGGGGGGAGGCTGGGGAGGGAAGACACCAGTAATACAGGTAGGCTTACAATTCCGCCCTGCCTACATGTCCCACTGTCAAAACATAACATCGACCAGCCAGTCTGTCTGACAACAACACAGGTTCTCTCTCTCTCTCTCTCTCTCTCTCTCTCTCTCTCTACCCCTCACTTTGACTTTTTGGGTTATCATAGGTAATATACACATATACTGCTATGTATGATAATTTATGTAACTGTATTTATGTGTACCTGTACCAGAATAAACTTACATGCTTCACACGTACCGTAATAATCCATGCATAATACACTGTATGCTGACAACGTGACTGCTATTGTTTAATAGATTATAACAATAACCTCACCACTGCATCATCTCATTTGGCTTTCCAGAGACTTTATCTAGACAATAAAGCAACCAATAAATATACTTTTCGCATTCTTAAATATTAGTGTAATAAAGATTTATACTACTATATACATTTGTTTAAAAAATAACCTCAGTAATATTTGATTTAATATTACTTGGCGAATTTATGAGGCAGTGGGGAGAGTTCTGTCATGAGAAGAACTCATCACTTGATGAGTTAAATGGTACAATGAACAAGCGATCATTAATTATCAGGGAACAACACAGTGTTTCCTGACACAGGCATCGGTCAGTTGAGGACCTGTCACAGGTTAAGCATCCGCCGATTACCCCAGCTATGTATTACACCCTGCCCCTCCATGCATAAAAAAAAAACCCGGAGTGTTAACTACATGGTAGTGTGTCATAAGATAAGTGATGAAGAGGATTCTTACCCCTTTCCCCTTTCTCACCCAAAGTATGACATGGTATCAGTAGCCCGGTGATTAGTTTACCTCACGTATGTCAATATATCAAGAGTTCGGCGGTCAGAGTCGTCCCTTTCCCTACGTATGACAAGATGTCAACAGCTCAGCGGGTTCGATCCATGGGTAAATTGCGACGTATAAGCAAGTCTCCTTTACAGTTGTCTTCGTTCACTTCGCAGTAGACAGATATCGTTCACCTCGCAGTAGACAGACATCGTTCACCTCGCAGTAGACAGACATCGTTCACCTCGCAGTAGACAGACATCGTTCACCTCGCTGTAGACAGACATCGTTCACCTCGCTGTAGACAGACATCGTTCACCTCGCTGTAGACAGACATCGTTCACCTCGCAGTAGACATCGTTCACCTTGCAGTAGACATCGTTCACCTTGCAGTAGACAGACATCGTTCACCTTGCAGTAGACAGACATCGTTCACCTCGCAGTAGACAGACATCGTTCACCTCGCAGTAGACAGACATCGTTCACCTCGCTGTAGACAGACATCGTTCACCTCGCTGTAGACAGACATCGTTCACCTCGCTGTAGACATCGTTCACCTCGCTGTAGACATCGTTCACCTCGCTGTAGACATCGTTCACCTCGCTGTAGACAGACATCGTTCACCTCGCTGTAGACAGACATCGTTCACCTCGCAGTAGACATCGTTCACCTCGCAGTAGACAGACATCGTTCACCTCGCAGTAGACAGACATCGTTCACCTCGCAGTAGACAGACATCGTTCACCTCGCAGTAGACAGACATCGTTCACCTCGCAGTAGACAGACATCGTTCACCTCGCAGTAGACAGACATCGTTCACCTCGCAGTAGACAGACATCGTTCACCTCGCAGTAGACAGACATCGTTCACCTCGCAGTAGACAGACATCGTTCACCTCGCAGTAGACAGACATCGTTCACCTCGCAGTAGACAGACATCGTTCACCTCGCAGTAGACAGACATCGTTCACCTCGCAGTAGACAGACATCGTTCACCTCGCAGTAGACAGACATCGTTCACCTCGCAGTAGACAGACATCGTTCACCTCGCAGTAGACAGACATCGTTCACCTCGCAGTAGACAGACATGTTTGTGCTATTCGAGATAAACCCAAAAACGTTATACACTGCAATATGTTCACGTGTGTTAATAGATTTTTCTGTAATATTTTAAGAAATTTAATTTTTCCCACTAAAAAAATATTTTGGATAAAAAAATATAGTGCAAATTTAACGCTTAATTTTATAATAATAATAATAATAATAATATTATAGATTTAAATGAAATGTTTAAATTCATTTAAAAAAAATAGTCCTCTATGATACAGTAAAACATAGCGTTCATAACATTGAATTTTTGTTGACGTTTATTGAAAATAGTTATATTTCGGGTATCGTTTTACTTTTAACAATTATTCCACATTTTTTAAATTAATCTTTAACAATTGATCGTTTTATTTTATATATATATATATATATATATATATATATATAAATTTGTAATTCTCTCTCTTAATAATTTCAGTTGGACTTTTATTGACACTGTCACTTTTTTATCTTTGTTTTCTGATGTGCCGAATAACTTTTTAAACTGAATTTTTTTATATAGCTTGCGCAACTTTCATTTTGAACAAACAATATATACTATATATTTAAAATTCTGCAGCACCGTAACCCGCCAACAGGTCAGATAAATTCAGGTCAATGTTAATTTACATAGTGCAGCTCCCACGCCTTTCGACCCACACAAGAATGAGGTCAACTTGTTTTCCATACCAGTGGCCCAGATTTTATCCTAAATGACTTTGCTCGGAGACAAGGAAATTTAACAAGAGCAGTCAGTGTTTACCAGGCTAGTGCTATCCACCACCTGTGTTGACCAGGCTAGTGCTATCTACCCCTGTGTTGACCAGGCTAGTGCTATCCACCCCTGTGTTGACCAGGCTAGTGCTATCCACCCCTGTGTTGACCAGGCTAGTGCTATCCACCCCTGTGTCGACCAGGCTAGTGCTATCCACCCCTGTGTTGACCAGGCTAGTGCTATCCACCCCTGTGTTGACCAGGCTAGTGCTATCCACCCCTGTGTTGACCAGGCTAGTGCTATCCACCCCTGTGTTGACCAGGCTAGTGTTATCTACCCTGTGTTGACCAGGCAGTGCTATCCACCTGTGTGACCAGGCTAGTGCTCACCCCTGTGTTGACCAGGCTAGTGCTATCCACCCCTGTGTTGACCAGGCTAGTGCTATCCACCCCTGTGTTGACCAGGCTAGTGCTATCCACCCCTGTGTTGACCAGGCTAGTGCTATCCACCCCTGTGTCGACAAGGCTAGTGCTATCCACCCCTGTGTTGACCAGGCTAGTGCTATCCACCCCTGTGTTGACCAGGCTAGTGCCATCTAAAACGTTAAAGAATTCGTTAGATATTAAACGCGCGTTATGTGGTAGGAGGGCCAAAAATCGTCCATCGCTGAGGAAGGTTCTTCCTTCAAGACGGGTTCCTTTATGTCGGTGAAGAGCTCTTGATCTATAGCTGTTGATTATTTACTGACAACCAGCACCGGTAAGCCAGGAGTTGCTTAAACACTGACACGCTGCAATGGTAAGCCAGCGGTTGCTTAATAGCTCAACGGGACTTCTGGCGAAGTCCTGAGCCAAGAGACGATTCCCCGATTCATCTTAGCACGGAAAACACTCCCTCCCCCCCTCTCCCCTCCCTTGATCTCTGTCCTAGACAAGTCTAGGAATGGTAGAGAAACACTTGGCACGTATCGCCCTTCGCCAAGCTCCAAAAAAATGCAGTCAATAATCGAGGTTTGCTCTGCCATCCTTCAGGAAGTAGGAATGTCAGAGGAGGCTTAGGCATATGTTGACCGGATCACACTACTGCGCTAGTCCGACCATCCTCTAGGAGTCACAACACTCATCAAGAACACACAAAATATTATCCATAAAATTTTTATCTGAACCCCCGACCCCCCCCCCCCTTCCCTGGAAAAAAAAGAAGAAAATATTGTCTTACATTCAAGTAACTCTATCTTGCCTGAAAATTACATTAAGTCCACTAAATTGTCGCTCGAGGCTGACCTTGTTTGACTCTCCCACAAGGAGCAGAGAGACCGTACGTGGACGTTACTCTAGTGTAAATTCTTCAGGCGAGAGGGAGTGCATCACTTACCTTGTTGGTAGCTTCGAGGACCTGCCTGCTGGTGATGGGATAAAGACGGCGGCCCCCAGTCATCCATTGCCTCCTGCCTTGCCCGGGCGTGGATGGCCCCTCCAGGAGGGATCCGTGGGGGCCCTCAGGGACCAGTGAGGGTTCTGCATCACCTTCTGAGCCACCTGACCAGTGCTCCGGCGCCCAGCTCTCGCCACCTGAGAGGAGGGCAAGTGCAAGTTAAGAGACAGAGGTTAGATACAGCGCTGTATGACCCTTGTGGGGTTAGCGATTATTTTTATTGTAATAATAATAAAGGTTAGAGGTGATCACTGCTCAAGGAGGTGAAGCTACTCGTAATTACCCATTTGTTGTTACAGGAGCATAGCTATTGTTCTATGAAAACTTACACGACCAGCATAGAGGTGGGGTCAGGAGCTATGACTCGGCCCCTGCAACCACATATAGGCGAGTACACACACACACACACACACACACACACACACACACACACACACACACACACACACAGGGATGCTGCCACCCACCTTCACTCCTGATGGCGTTGACTTCGTGTGCGTGGTGTCTTCGGGAGTCGAGGAAGGCTCTGAGGGAGACTCTGCCTCTGCGGTCAGCACCCAGCTCCCGGGCCAGCGTCTCGCCCGACCCATCCAGACCCAGCATCTCCAGCAGCCCGCATAGGTTGGCGCTCCACACAGGAAATAAAACCCACAAGGACATATTATTTCCACTCATGGGAGATGCGCTAAATCCATAGGGGGGTCATGCAGCAGCTGGGGAATGGGAGGCAATGAGATTCGATCCATGAAAGGAGAGGGGAGCTTTAATATATGGGATCAAGAGCCCTTCACTAGCATAAAAACATCAAGGTACACATACGAGCATAAATTAGGTGGTGAAGTGTGATGAGGAAAACACTATGATACACTGTACCTTGTTTACTGCAGCTGCTGATGATGATGATACCCCTGGCAATCACCTGATGCAGCTTCTGATGATGATAATGATGATGATACCCCTGGTAATCACCTGATGCAGCTGCTGATGATGATGATGATACCCCTGGCAATCACCTGATGCAGCTGCTGATGATGATGATGATACCCCTGGCAATCACCTGATGCAGCTGCTGATGATGATAATGATGATGATACCCCTGGCAATCACCTGATGCAGCTTCTGATGATGATAATGATGATACCCCTGGCAATCACCTGATGCAGCTGCTGATGATGATGATGATACCCCTGGCAATCACCTGATGCAGCTTCTGATGATGATGATACCCCTGCAGCTGCTGGTAATGATACACCTGCAGCTGCTGGTAATGATGATACACCTGCAGCTGCTGGTAATGATACACCTGCAGCTGCTGGTAATGATGATACACCTGCAGCTGCTGGTAATAATGATACACCTGCAGCTGCTGGTAATGATGATACACCTGCAGCTGCTGGTAATAATACACCTGCAAGTGGTGTTGTTGCTGATATTGTTGTCGTTACCGGTGATGCAGATACAGGAGATACCGCTGCTACTTTGTTGCCGATGTTGCTGCTATTGTGATACCGTTGCCTCTGCTATTGTTGAAATTGCTACACACACACACACACACACACACACAATAGGTGAGTACACACACGTTCTCCATATGGTGTGTGACCCCGCCCCCTGACCCACCTCTTATACAGGTAATCCAGGCACACACACACACACATGAACGTATACGTGTGTGTGTGAAAATAGGGTCATGTGCCTAAGAATCGTTTAAGGGTACATTATTTGAAGGTAGTAAGCATTCTTATGTGACAAACACCTTAAGTACTCGCTGAAATATATTCACGTAGGATTAAGTACTGAAGGCAAGGCATACTTTCTCCAGAGACATAAATCCTTAAGAGACGCGAAGCATAGGTGCCTGACCAGGTCGAGTTACCTCATGCATAAGTCCCTCGTGCTCTCAACTCATCGTAAAACAGCAGCAGCAGCAACAACAACAACAACAGCAGTAAAAGCAGCACGAACAACAACGAAAACAACAAAACCAGCAATATAAAATGACAGAAACTAAAGCACAATAAAGACAATAGAACCAAAACAAAGTATTCGGAAATGTTATTATTTGATGCCTGGATTGGGACCGGGCCGGGGAGGCATTAACCCCAGAAAGCATCCTTCAGATATCCTTCAGGTATCTCGTTATTGTATTCCCTGCACAATTATTTAAATGCATCAACAGCTGCAGAGATAGTATATTTTGCCTTTCTTCGCCGTTTCATCTATGCAGAATGCATGCACGTTAAGATTGTGTTGTTGTGTCGACTTGGAACGTCAGGCAGAAACGCTCTGAAAGAGCAGAGACGTTCACCTTAGGAGAGAGGAAAGCACCCTGCATATCTCCCCTCCGTAATTACCTTCGGCACCACCCTCTGAAAACGGAAAGCTATTGTGCCCACCCTCTCAGCTCTCGTTCTACTCTCTCAGCTCTTCCCCGCCCTCTCAGCTCCACCCCGCCCTCTCAGCTCCACCCCGCCCTCTCAGCTCCTCCCCGCCCTCTCAGCTCCTCCCCGCCCTCTCAGCTCCACCCCGCCCTCTCAACTCCAGCTTCATCTTCTCAGCTTCCGCCAAACACACTCAGTCCTCTCGGCCACCACCCGTTCAGCCCCTTCTTACTCCAGATCCTCTCAGCCCTCTCATCCCCCACCCTCTCGACCCCCACTGTAATACTCTCACGTATTTCAGCTTCTTTCAGGTGCCTGTACTGTAGTGGAAAGGAGAGGAGGGAGAGAGGTCTTCACCCCTCCACCACACTCCTTTCATTATTATTCTCACTCTCACTTCTACTCTCGCACTCTCTCCCTCACTCTCACACTCTCTCCCTCACTCTCACCCTGGCAGTTACTCTCCCTTTTGAGCCTTGTCTCACTCTTGCACTCTGGCGGTATTTATAAAGAAATACAAAATAACACTAGCACGGGTGCTCAGTATTCTTTTGGAGGAGTTTACATTCAGGTGAAATTGCAAAGGTCTTAAAAAGTGCTAACATAGACCTCTTCACAAAGGAGGCAGCAGAGATATTAAAACAAAAATAAACAGCAGTAGCACTAAAATTTCACATCAAAATAAAATCTTTGGAAAGGGTGAGCCGAGGCACCAATTTACCGATTTAATGGAAATTGAGCTATGCAACCCAAGTCAACATGACTTTAGAGATCATGCCTATGACAATTGGTAAATCACCGTGATAAAAACCACAGTGGCTTTGTAAGGTAATACAAGCGGTGAGGGGATCTATACGGAATTTTGTCAAGATAGTCGACAGATGTGATCATGTGGTGATAGACCATTAAGATGAGGCCAGTTGGTATAACAGGAACAGTAGGAGAATGGGTATTCGAATTTCTGACAAAACATCTCACAGAGAGTGGAAGAAAGCAAAACAAAGTTCAGCCTCGGCAAAGTGCAACTTCACTGTGCCATTCTTTGCTCACGATGCCAAAATAAGCATGGAAGTCTCCTCGACAGAAGACAGAAACATTCCATACGGATATTAGGAAAGTCTTCCAACGGACAAATTTTAATATCATAATGTCAGATGATCTATCGTTTAGAGAGTACAATACGGAAACTGCAGCATAGGCCAGGAAAATATGTGGTCTGAGAACCTTCAAAACAAAGAGACAACGCCAGTGTTTTTTTTTTTTCAAAACACTTGTATGTACTCTCACGCCTAGGACATTATCCTATGCTCACTGTGCCTTTCAAAACGAGATAGCTAACAGCTGTAAAATGTACAGAAGCAATTTACTGTCAGCACAGAATCTCTACCACACTTAAACTACTGGGAATGCCTCCAACTTACCGAAGGGAATGATATAAGAGCGTGTAGGGCAGGGGCGCCCTAGGCATGTCAGAAATGTTGTCGGAGCCATGGGAGAAATTGTCCAGAAGCTGGACCATATATCCGGCAAGTGCCTGATCAGCAAAGTTTTGATGGGTATGTGGGCCTGGGGTCCGCTAGCACCAACAGCCTGATTGTCCAGGCGGTCAACAGGGTAGTCTGGCCTCACACCGGATTACGAGGGTAAAAGACCTAGAAACAACGCTATCTCACTCATTTTCACTGTCCCTTGCACTCATTCTCTTTCACACTCATTTTTACACTCTTGTGCTCGCGTTCACTAACATTCTCCGTTAAAATCCCTCCTGTCTTTAAACCTATATTGTAAAAGATCATCCTGATAGATGGTAATTACCACGTAACAGTAACTCCAGTACTGCTGGAACCAATTATTTGAAGCCGCCATTGCTAGTGAACCCATAGCTAAGTGTTTGACGACCTTCTCATCCCCCTACCTGAAGGCTCTCAGCTCAGGCTGGGAGACTTAATGTATAAAACTCATCCTCAGTGATGGACTATGACAGGGAAACATAACTTGCTTATGTTTGCACCATGTAACCCTCATGTATAATTGGATAGCACACACTGCGGGTCTTCCTGCCATGTACCCCTCAAGGGAGGTTCCTTGACGCTGGTGAGGGGCTCTTGATCTAGGGAATTGGATCTGTGCTGCAGTTCTCTGAATTATGCTTGAATACCTTCTACATCCCCCCCCCAGAGGCGCTGTATAATACTAAGGGTTTAGTGCTCCCCCTAGATTATAATCATTCCAGTCATGTAACTCATATAGAATAGAATGGCCACACTGCGGGTCTTCCCACACTGTAACTCTTATAAAGGCAGTAGCCAACAGCTACCGAATTTTTTATAAGCTAAAAGATTAAAATAAAACATTCGGCTCCGGTGAACAGAGTCCTGCATGATCCCGCCTCCGCCCATGTCAACGCTCATGGCCCGAGTGTTGATCTCTCTCTCGACTAAAGTCTTCGTGTTGAGAGAAGATATTACTACTTCAATATTCCTTTTGCCGGGATACCACTTTAAATGTCGCCGCGAGTGGCAATGCAGTGCCCCCTCTTTCCCCCTCGTCTTCCTCTTCCTCCTCTACCTCTTCGTCTTTCTCTTCATCTTTCCCTCATCACTTTACACCTCTAATTTTTGTTTCTCTTCACACAGGTATGACAAAGACCAGAAAAAGTTAGTAATGAGACCAAGATAGTTAATCATATTTGTCAATGGCTTGAAGAAACGACACACTACACAACAAGCTTCTATTGCGATTGTAATTCTCTCTGTTAAGAGTTTTATCGAGCCATGACTTTATTCTTAATAGGTAATAAAACTAACAGAGGAGAAACGATGTCCCAGTAAAACCTTGTTCAACAACGTGTGTCTTTTCGTTAATATTGATAGAAGTGCGTTATTTGGATCCAGCGTCAACGACTTGCAAGAGAAGGTAAATCCTACTCTTTGCTGTTAACAGACGATGTGAAATTAATAAGTAGAGTGAAGAAGGGGAAAGCATACAAGAAGACTTGAACAAACTACGTAGCGGGTCAGAGAAAAGGCTACTAGAATGCTCAGCAAATGCAAAGTTATAAAAAAAAGCCATGAAAATCAGAGAAGAGAGAAACCCAAAGTTAGAGGGGAACACGGATTCTCTACACTTGGAACAAGAAGGACCTAGAGGTAAGCAGGGAGCGTCAATATAAGCTCTCCAAGAATCTTCAACCCCCTACCAGCAGATGTAAGAAACACTGCCAGTATTAAAGTGGAGTTCTTCTACAGGAGGTACCTGATCAGCCAAACTGACAGCTATGTGGACCTGACTAATTAGATGGTAAACAGAAAAACCTTGCTAGAGGCTAGGCAGCGGTAGTAAAAAAAATCCTGGAATTGATCTCAAGTATGTCTAAATCAGGAGTCCACATCAGATCAGGCATGTGAAGAAACCGAAGAAAATTCAGAAGTTTGCAGCGAGACTTGTCCCGGAGTTGAGAGCTGACTTACGAGAAGAGATTATAAGAATATAATCTAGGAACCTGGAGGGACACGATGACAGCTTACGAATTACTCAGAGGATTTAACAGAACAGATATTGGAGAACTGCTGAATGGTTATGCATGCATATGTGCGTATATATGTACGCACATATGTATTTTTTGTATGCATGTGCAGATGCATACTTATATAAATAATGTGTGTGTGTGTGTGTAGCGGCCGTTTTTTTTTTAATTGTTTTTGTAACCAAACCTAACATATCCTTAAAAATAAAAATAGTATTTGTAAGTTTACATGGATCTTTAAGAAACTGACTTTGGGCATTCTGTAAGGTAATCAACATAGTAAAATGAATATAGTTTCTACAGTAACTATTAATGTGGAAAGAGATAGCCCATAGACCCAAATCCTCCTGAACCGCAGTACAGCAAGTGTACGCGCCCCCTTTTTCCCTCATGTTATCTTATATTTAATTCAGAAAATCAGTGAGCCAAAAGCCTGGCAAGCACACTTCATCCAACAGCTTTTGCCTCCACATTTGTCAGTTCATTTACCTGGGATCCTGACATAACCAGACACATGAGCCAACTACTCCCGAATTTTCTGGGTCGTAGGACGTTCCGTGGCGTACTGTGCCCGGGCCAGAGCGCACTTTGGGAGAGTAAATAGGCGATATCCGTTGGTAAATTAGCTTATTTACCAAGGAGCACTGATCCCGGAGGCAGTGACAGGATGAACACACAATTCAGCGACGTCGCTCGCAATCCTTGTTCCACAAGCAGGCTAGTGGTCGAAACTGGAAGCCACTCGACTGGGAAAGTCAGCCTTAGCTACCTCGTTGACAACCTCCACGAAGTTGTCATAAACCCCTATACGTCAAAGAAATGTCCAATAGCACCTGCAATGTGTGCCTGGAGACATGGACCAAGACCTTTTTATGGTGACCGAAACGGGATAATAAAAACAGAAATGTAACTATAGTACAAGACAATGAGAGACTGAAAATAAGGCCAGCAAAACTGAAACAGCAGCAGGGCGAGGCACAGAACATTAGGGGATGTGAAGGGAAAGCTGCAGAACGAGGGGAAAAGGGTGGTAAGGTGCAGGACCAAACTGAGAGGCAGTGCTGGAGTCAGGGACACGACACAAGAGCGAGGAAGGGAGAAGCCAGCAAGACAAGACCTGTTTTTTAAATTTGAGGCAGTTGAAAGCGAGTAATCATGCAGACCTCTGCCTTGACTGCCTAGATATAAAATTTAATTTGGTAGGGTTGGTAAATTTGCTTGAAACTGACGGATTTTTTTTCTTTGTTGTGATGTACCGCAGCATCTCAGTCTGTCATGCCCGTTTGTTTGTCCCCAATTTCCATTGATACTTCTGCTAAATATGTTGAAAATGACTTTGCATTTACTCCATAATCACCTGTGCAATTTGGACATTTAAGAATTCTGTGTCTAGTCTCTTGTATAATGGTCACGTGAACATTTGCTGCATTTTGCTATATTTGTGCCGATGTGAAATCATATCAAATATTTTACATTTGATAGTGAGTGAGCTTGGTGTATATGTTTCAACTCTGCATAGATCTCTAATACATACAATGCACAAAGAGGAGATTCTGCATGAATATCCTCTTTGTACATGTAATGCCTCTCTAGCTCTGCTTTACCATCTTTGTCGGTGAAGTTGTCTCACTTAAAGTTCACTGTAACTTACTCTAAGACCACGGATTTCTGTAATGTTAGCAAGAACTTTGCGATGCATCAACTTTCTTGCGGTCAATAGCAACCAGCACCCTGTGTGCGTTTGGTTTTATATCATGGACATTAATTCTAAACATCTTTGGAATATTAAGGTGCAAAGACGTTAGGCCTTATGGTTTTCTTCTCGTCGTAAAGATATTAATTTATTTCAGAATCCATTTGGAAGGTTTTCGTACAGTCGATGTTGCTAGCGAGTGAAGGGTTCTGAAAGGTCTCCGCATTTTTTCTTTTTACAAAGTTGTAATTGTGTTGGATTGTGGAGGGATAGGATGTCATTTATTCCAGTGTTTATCAATGGGTCATCCAGAGCTCTAAATTATTGATTTGTATATGGAAAACCCCTGTTTACAGCCCCGTATTCAAACCAACTTCGTAAACCTTCCATCAACACTCCCAAATTCGACCTCCCGGTAGTATTTTAGCCATCAGGAAGTTAAGTTTCAATCAGGACAGTCTCGTGTACCAGTGCAGTGCAACTGACAGCCACAACAGGAGTAGTCCAGATACCGCACTCGGGTCCAGCAGGGCACTGCAACTGACAGCCAAAGCAGGAGTCCAGATACCGCAACTCTGGTCCAGTATGGCACTGCAACTGGTAGACACAGCAGCAGGAGTCCAGACAATTTTTATTTCACATGTTCCTCCGGAACCAAACATTAATGAAAGGCTAAAATTTCCCTCTATGTGGTCCTAAGGGAACAAACGCTCACCACTACGACCCTAGTGTTATGGCAAGATGATGATGGGAGGACCAGAAGAAGGTAAGAAGAGGACAAGATGGAGGAGGAGGAAGAGGATAGAGATGATGAGAGGACAAGACGATTGTAAGAGGAGGAGGAGGAGTCTTCCTAGCCCCGGAGTTTCTTGCTACCTTTTGTCTCGGCTATTGCCTTCCTCCTCTTCCCCCATTCTTCTGGCGCTATCACCCTCCCTCCTTTCCCTCATTCATTCTCTCTCTCTCTCTCTCTCCCTCCCTGACTCTTGTTCTGACGTTGTCTCTTTAATATTAATGATCTTACTCATAATTTTCTCTCCTTCATTTTCTTCACTTTTCCTCGAATTTTCATCTCGTTCTCCCACTGTTTACCCTAATTTTTTTAGCTCAAATTTCTCCTGGCTACCCTCATTTCCTCGTCATTCTAACACCATTTCCACTAATTCTTCTACTATTTCTTCCTCCCAATTTTTCCCCCATATTTAGTCCTATTCTTTCTATATTTCCCTTAATTTTTCATAATTCCCTTCAGTCTTTTCATATTTCCCCGTCCCTCTCAGTCTACCCTAATTTTACTGAAAGTTTTTTTTTCTTATATTCCCTCGGTCATTTTTCCCTATTTCACCTCAATGTTTCCCCATTTTTTCCACCTCAAACTTTCCCTATGTTTCATCAGTCATACCTGATTTTCCCTACTTTTCTCTTCCCCTCACCGGGTCGTGTTCGTCCTGGCCTCCCGTGCTGGCTGTAGCCTCCCGTGCTGGCCCTGGCCTCCCATGCTGGCCCTGGCCTCCCATGCTGGCCCTGGGCTCCCGTGCTGGCCCTGGCCTCTCATCACAAGTGGAGGAGGCACATAATAGCCCCGCCAAAAGGAAAAGTTTGCAGCCTAAAAGGTGATTAGTGCTGGGGACACGTGGTGGAGAGGGGGAGGAGAGGAGAGAGGGAGGAGTGACAGAAGAGAAAAGAGGAAGAATGATGGAGGGAAGGAGAGGAAAAATGGAGTGGAAGGGAGGGTCATTTAGTATAAAAAAAAGAGGTAGACACAAGGTAGACAGAAAATGCAGACACATGCTTGGGTCTCACCTTGGCTCATATAAAGATTTGATTGGGATAAATACACACACACACACACACGCACACATTTCAAGACGTACTATGGAAACGTTTCGCCACGAGTTACTTCTTCAGTACTAATCAGGACTGTAAAAGCCACTGGTGGCGAAACGTTTCCTCAATAAACGTCTTAAGCTGTGGATACGTGGCTTTGCCTACCAAGTCTGGGTACCATCACACCTCTGGTCCAGACACGCATACACCGGTAACAACAGTGAAGCAAACTTCTCAACTCCCGTAGTCTTGATTCAGTACCGTAGTCATGATTCTTGATGAATCATGACTACGGTAGACGCTTCGCCACTGGTTGGCGAAACGTCTACAAAATATATCCACACATGTATCTAATTCTTCAACTATCTCATATACTGAATCGTTTCTTATGAGTATTCCTGGGCTATAAAAAATTCAACCCGTGAACCGCTTTTAATTCTAGAAACTACTGTCGTTTTTGTTGGTGTTATTATATTCATGGGTAAGCGTTAAACCTGTTGGGCTAACACAGCGTCTGGGGAATGAGAGATAATCTGGTTTGATCTGAGGAAGGGGAGGTAGCTACAATTTCGTATCTCGAACCCTCACTCTTGACGACGTTCCTTGCATACTCCTTCAGTTCCTCCTCTCCCTTCTTACGTTCTTCCCCATTCCTTCATGTCATTACCTTCCTATGTCTTCACATAATGCTTCAGTGTTTCCTCCAACACTAATATACACTTTTCTGTATCCCTCCTTTCCTCCCTTCAACTCACCCCCCTTACTGTTTTTCCTCCCTCCTTCCCTCATTTCCCTCCATCTTTCCCCTCACACCCTTCAACTCCCTTTAAGGCTGGGAGACCCCAAAAACAATGGTATTTTCATCCTCAACAGCTTCTCTCCTATGATATTGATTATTGCTTTCCTCTTTGGGTAGTCGGGATCTCGGTAGGGGATCTTGCTAGGGAATCTTGCTAGGGGGTCTGGGTAGTAGATTTTAGTAGGGGTGCCTTCGTAGGGGATCTTGGTCCTGAAGGTCTTGGTGGGGTCAAGTTGATGGTTTTGGTTTCTGAGAAGCATTCAGTGTCTCTAGTCTGTCTTACAGCCTTGGTCTGCGAATTATAAGGGTTCTAATATCTCTCGTTGTCCAGTGCGTGCAGGAGTGGTGATGGGCAAAACTGATCGCTGTTTAGTACCACCGGCTCTGGGGCAGATGCCTAATCCGCTGGTCGCCGGGGTTATATGTGGCCTGGCTAGCAATGCGTACTTTGTCCTAAAGGTCGTAGGTTCGAGAATCCTTTGGTATGAGATAAATGTTTGTAAATATTTCGCTTGTTCTATAAATTATAAACATCTTCCCTCGTAAGCAGAGCCAAAGCACGCAGTACTATATTCAGCCAGACCCCATTTAAGTACAGGCGTCCAGTAAACACTACCTAGAGGGGATTTCGGGGGTCAATGCCTTCCAAACTGGTGCTGCATACTCTAGTATGGGCCTGACATACACGGTGTACAGTGTCTTGAACGATTCCTTACTAAGGTATCGGAACGATGTGTGTGTGTGTGTGTGTGTGTGTGTGTGTGTGTGTGTGTGTGTCTGTCTGTCTGTCTGTCCAAACTGAGAAAAAAATAATACTACTACCAGCAGGTATATACTGTAGCGTAGAATGTCTCAACGTTGAGTATCTTTTTTTTTATAATAAAATTGAATATATCAACAGAGTGCTGCTACCCTATATGATAATTCCATCACGCGTAGGACGGGGCTCATACAAGGTGTTGAAATCCGTCAGTCTGAGCTGAGAGACTTCAGTAGGGAAATGAGGATATCGTCAAATATTCCAGAAAGGGCTCAATGGCTACGGGAGCTTCAAAATTGTCCTTCCAGCAGAGCTGGAATTACTATCACTTGGGAACTCGACGACCTTAATATTAAAGCGGATCCAGTCATTTGTGAAGACAGTTTTTACATACAGAAGTTTATTATTACTCATGGGGAAGAGCTAATCTTGTAGTGGTCATACAGCGCCTGAAGAATGAAAGGTAACCAGGTATCATCCAAGGAAGAGGAGGTTACAACGGT
The DNA here is from genome assembly GCA_009830355.1 of Cherax destructor. Classification (NCBI taxonomy): domain Eukaryota; kingdom Metazoa; phylum Arthropoda; class Malacostraca; order Decapoda; family Parastacidae; genus Cherax; species Cherax destructor. The sequence continues at coordinate 51,377 of WNWK01005670.1, read as the reverse complement.
GTTTAAATGCACTATAAAACTAAGGTATTATCAGGAGGTTACGCTACACTACGGAGACTCACCTGGTTATGTAGCCGTCTCCGTCAGTGTCACAGGCGTTGAAGAGCGCCTTCATCTGTTCCATCTCCTCCGACCCGTCAGAGTCTGGGGAAGAGGTGGTCCCTTCCCTGCATGTCTGCTGCTGTTGTTGCTGTTGCTGTTTGTGATCCCAGTAACCTGAGGCGCAGCTCGTCGGCGACAGCGGTTGCTGCTCCCACCAGCACCTTTCTAATGGAGATGGGCACCCTGGATCCTCTGTTTGGAACATCTTTACTCTCCGGGGTATGGCGGGCGGAATTTGGTTCTTCCGTTTCTCCGGCAGAGGCGGAGGCGGTGGGCTCTGCCAGCCACGCCTGGATACACCGCGAGTCTTGCTGGAGCGGGTGTTGAAAGCTGGCGACACACTCTCAGAAGGCTGGAAGTCTGACGACGAGGGGCAGCCTGAAGAGGTCTCCGCCCCGCGGAGCGAAGACACAGCAGAGAGCGATCTGTCGCCACAGTCGTCATCGCAAGTACAAGCGCACGACCCCTGGCTCTCTCCACTGTCAGAGCCGGACATGATGCCCCTTTCATCTGTCCCACACTGCTGCTCTATGATCCCTACATCATACTGATGGTGAGTAGTCAGAGGTACAGCGTTCGGATCACAATCAATAGAACCCGGGTTCTGTTCCTAAGTGGGGCGAGACGTGGAAAACATGTACCTGGGTTATAACGGGTCAATAACCCTCCAAGGATGACAATCCAAAGACTGTGTTACTCTTGTCTAGCAGTGGTGGGTTCATCTTCTCAGCCCCTGGGAGTTCACGCTCAGGTAAAATGTCTCGTTCTGAGGACAGACGCGGCTGATGATGCCTGTGTCAACACTGTTAGCTATAGTGAGACATGACACACACCCATCAGTGCCTCTCGCCTTCACTCACATCTACTACACTTACACCCATCACCAATTTGATGTACGTGTCACTATTTTTATCTGGAGCGAGACTCCACACCCATCACTACCTACACGCACCTCCACTATTCACACCCATCACCAACATTTCTGAAAAGAAAAAAGTAAAAACTAAGTGCAACTATTCCAATGAAAGTTACATAAATACGATGGAAACTATAAATATGACGGAAAAAATCGTATGATGTATAGATGTTTAAAACATACAACAGTGGTGCATCATGTGACTTAGTTGATGGAGGATCGATCCTCCAAATACTCTGAGCTGACTGACCCACGCGGATTTAGCACTTCATATAAATATAATAAATGATAAACATGCAAGTACGCAAGCTCACAAATTATTAAAGCTTATTTTTAGGGAGTTAAAGTAAAGGAAGGTTCAAATAGGTTCTTTTTTTTTTAATTTAGTAAATTTTAATACATGAGCAGTGTACTTCTACCCTATTCTATATGATAGTTACATAGTGGAAACAAAAGCTAGGGTAAAGGGAGGTGGAGGAAATTAAAAAACAACTCTCACACACACTCACGGGGCCAGGAGCCGAGTCTCGACCCCTGCAACCACAATTAGGCGAGTACACATGAGGGTAGGACGTCAACACAGAGCAGCAGCCCCATGTTTTGTCCTTGAGTACGAGAGCCATACCACAAGCTTGTCCCGGCACACAGGCCCCGGATGTGACGCCCTACACATAACCTCTCTCTCTCTCCAACTTCCTCCACAACACCATCTCTCTAACACCACCATACACTACACGCCACGACTTTTAATACTGTCCTACACCACACCACACACACACACAAACTGTAGGAGCGTGGACAGAACATGGGGACCCCACAGAGCGCACTGTATAATACTCAGTAACATCAATGTTTAATTTCAGTGTTCCAGTCACATATCTGACCGTCTAAGACACGGTAATATGCTGACTTTGATTTTCAGGATGCAGCCAGGACAGCAGGAAAACCACTAATAGGAGCAACAACAGCAGCAAAAACATCAGCAGGAAATAGCAGCAGCAGCAACAGAATAAACACCAGTAGCAGCATTAGCTCCTTCGAACAGCAACACCAGCAGGGAAAGCAGCAGCAAAACAGGTCCTACAAGCAGCAAAATCTGCAGCAGACGTAATATCAGCTCTAAGGAGCAGCAGCAGCACCACCACCACCATCTGCAGCAGTAGTAACACCAATTCATTGGAGCAGTATCACTAACAAGAACAGTAATAACACCGTCAGCAGTAATAGCAGCAACATCAGCTCCTGGGAACAGCAGCAACAGCTCCTGGGAACAGCAGCAACACCAGCTACAGGGAACGAGAGCAGCAGCAGGCTCCAGGAGGCAGTGTAGGCAGGAGGGCGGCAGAAAGTTCATTTCCCAGGGAGCGCGACAGGTAATCACAGGTAAACAACATTATCACGAGGATATTGGGCAGCTTCACCTCCGTGCCTCCAGGCTCCTATCCCCTCTCCCCAACCTCCATTACCTACCTCAGCCTCCTCATCCCCTCTTCCACCACGTGCTTCTCCTACTCTTACGCCTTTCTCTGTTAATCTTTGCTCTTTTTACTCGTCTAGTCTACGCGTAGCCAATTCCGTGGATCACTGTCCCCGCGGCTCTGTCACAAACAAGGTTGTTAGTAACAGCAGCAAGTAAACCAACGTAGGAAGCAAAACCCTGTTGATCAGGAACTGACTTGAGGAACGTTCCTTCTTGAAAATAACTCGGGATGGGAGACGCCCTGTTGATAATTCCCCTTACATATATGAAGGGGGGGGGGAGGCGTTGAAAAGTCTTTGTCCCTTTATGCTTACTGAGTTATCTCTTTGTGCTTGTTGCACCTCTCCTCTTTACTAAAGAACACATTGCGTCTGGCAAAGAGGTGGATGAGGCAAAACAAGCAACGTTGAATTCTGAACGTGTGTCCAACTTGAATAGGCTTGAGAATGGGTTAGTTCATGTGAACATTGTTCTGCCTCTTATTATTATCAAGTATTATTTATTATTATTAAATTATAATTATTATTTTAATAAATTCAAGGAAAAGCGCAAATCAAATAGGGGTCGCAGAGCACCAGGGAATGGGCGGTAATCAGTCTTGATCCGAAGAAACGACAAGGCAGCCAATAATTCCTTAGATCAAAGATCCCTTCACCGGCATCACGGCACCGCCCTTGAAGGGTGCCAGACTCTTGCAAAACTCAACACTCAGCTGCCGAACACCAGGATCCGGCAGCACTCCTCTCAACCCCCAGATCTACGGAGACTGCCTCTTGTGGGTGAGGTGACGATCGCGATGCCTAGATTAGGGAGCATCCAAGTCATCGGTGGCCAAAACTTGCTCCTTCCGTGGCGCATTGCAGGCTTTGCATCATGTAATCGCCACTTTATAAAGCTTTATGAAGTCAGACTGCTTTCTCTGTGTGGAGCTTGATGAAGTCAGATTTGTGTGTGTGAAGCTTTATGACGTCAGGTTTCTTTCTGTGTGGAGCTTTATAAACTCGCGTTTCTCTACGTGGAGCTTTAGTCATTTTATTTTTGAGTGGAACTTTATAAAGTCGTGTTTCTCTGATGGGGCTTTATAAAATCATGTTTCTATAACGGGTTTCAGAAAGTCATGTGTTTTTCTGTGGAACTAAATTGATATTGATTTCTATGTGTGGAGCTTTACAAAGTAATCTTTCTCCCTGTACGGAGCTTCGTAAAGTCTTGTTTCTGTGTGGAGCTTATAGTCATGTTTCTCCTGTCATGCTTATAGTCATGTTTATCAAAGAATTGACGAGTCAGAAAGTATTTATACAGCCGGGGGAAGTGGAATGACCTAAACGTAGTAGTAGTAGAGGCAGGCTCCGTGCCTGAGGGAGGGGCCAGGAGCCGAGACTCTAGCCCTTCAGCTATAAATACGTGAGCGCACACACATACAAACACATCTACAAAGCAACTAGCGAAGCGGGGCCAGGAACTGTGAATCGACCCCTTCAACCACATATAGGTGAGTACACAATTGAAAAATACAGCTGCCATCAACATATATTTCAAAAGTCATCTCATTTTCCGCCATATCGAACTCAAAAGCCAAAGTTAACGGGCTCATCACAACTTAAATTTTGATCTATGGGAACTACTTCAAAACCACAGCGCATGATTTATTTTAAGTAAAAAAAAAAACGCACATAAAAACAATTCTCATTTTTGTCGAGGTAGAAAAAACTTAAGATAATAATAATTATAATACTATTTCTATTTCAGCAACAACTCTCATTTAGGATAGGAACCTCATGACTTTTGGTAGTAATAATAGTTGTATAGGTAGCAGCAATATAGTAGTAGGCTTAGTAGTGACAGAAGTAATAGTATAGATGTTGTAGTAGTAGTAGTAGTACAAAATTCACCAATGCATCTCACTTCGTAAAGGAACCTCAATGGAAATAAAGTCACTTTGTCTAACGTTTTTGGGGTTCATCCTAGGTAATTTACACATACGTTACTATGTATGATAATAACAATCACCTAAATCTGTATGTATAACTACACTAATGCGTGCCTGTACCTAAGCATGGGCCAGTAGGCCTACTGCTGTGCTCCTTATGTTCAAATAAACTTATCTGCAACGTTTCGGTCCGTCCTGGACCAGTGACCAGACACTGATACAGAACAGAGAGAAACGTGAATTGTTCCAGCTACTGTATTGCGATTTTTTTTAATTCGTTAGTAGTGCAGATCAGACGAGAACTGCAGAGACCTACTGGTTTACGCTATGCAGGACTTCCACCACCCCCAACTGTCGCAGCTCCACCTCATCTACCCTAGTTACACCCCATCAACCCCGACCTAGCATAGTTCTACTCCACCAACCCTAGCTGCTCCTCCCCACCTAGCCTAGTTCCACCCCAACCAACCCTAGCTCCTCCCCACCTAGCCTAGTTCCACCCCCACCAACCCTAGCTCCTCCCCACCTAGCCTAGCTCCACCCCACCAACCCTAGCTCCACCCCACCAACCCTAGTTCCACCCCACCAACCCTAGTTCCTCCCCACCAACCCTAGTTCCTCCCCACCTAGCCTAGCTCCACCCCACCAACCCTAGTCCTCCCCACCAACCCTAGCTCCTCCCCACCCAGCCTAGTTCCACCCACCAACCCTAGCTCCTCCCCACCTAGCCTAGTTCCACCCCACCAACCCTAGCTCCTCCCCACCTAGCATAGTTCCACCCCACCAACCCTAGCTCCTCCCCACCTAGCCTAGTTCCACCCCACCAACCCTAGCTCCTCCCCACCAGCCTAGCTCCACCCCACCAACCCTAGCTCCACCCCACCAACCCTAGTTCCTCCCCACCTAGCCTAGCTCCACCCCACCAACCCTAGCTCCTCCCCACCAACCCTAGCTCCTCCCCACCCAGCCTAGTTCCACCCCACCAACCCTAGCTCCTCCCCACCTAGCCTAGTTCTACTCCACCAACCCTAGCTCCTCCCCACCTAGCATAGTTCCACCCCACCAACCCTAGCTCCTCCCCACCTAGCCTAGTTCTACTCCACCAACCCTAGCTCCTCCCCACCTAGCCTAGTTCCACCCCACCAACCCACGCTCTGCGATTCTGTTTTCATTTCGTAAATCCTTCTTTTCACCTGGGGATAACGAGCGATTTTTTCCCCTCCCTGGTCGCAAAACTTACAAAATTTTTGCTCTCTGGCTTCTAACACTAGGATTGCACACAGCCGAGTGCTTTGTTGCATTCTTTGATTGCTTTTTATGCACTCCGATGATTATATACACAGAGAGGTGTGCGTTTCTCAGTGTATATACACCGAGATGTGTGTATCATTGTATGCATTCGAAGAGGCTTAGTATCTGTGTATATACACGAAGAGGTTAGTCTCGGTGTAAATACATAAAGGTGTGTATTTCTCACTGCATATTCACTGAAAGGCTTGTTGTATCTCACAGTATATACGCCGAGATGTCTGTCTGAAAATATACATAAGAAAAAGAGCACTGCGGTGGGCCTACTGGCCCATGGTAGGTGTCTCTGTATATATACCGAATGTGGGGTTTCGTTTATTTACACGTAGTGGTGTCTCGTATATACACCGAGAGGTGTGAATCCCAGTACATTTATACCGAGAGGTGTTTGTCTTTTTAGTGTATACACACTGCGAGATGTTTCCCGGTGTATATATTCCGAGAGGTATATATACTTGAGTATATATACACCTCTCAAGTATATATACACCTCTCAAGTATATATACGTGAGAGGTGTCTCTAAGTAAGTTTATTCAGGTATACACAAATACACTTACATAGATTATCATACATAGCAGCATATGTGTAGAGAACCTAGGATAACCCAAAAAAGTCAGACAGTGACTTATTTCCACTGGGGTCCTTTTAATACCTTATTATTATACTATAAAGAAGATAATATCTTATTACCCTATAAAGGAGATAATATCTATTTATCATACTGTAAATGAGATATACTAGGAATAAGGTAAAATTAGTTGTTTATATTTACGTGTGTGTTAGCTAAAAAAAATAAAAAGTCATTCTCCTCCCTTTCCGTCGCTACATTCATTATGTACCTTTCGGCTCTCTTCTTGAACTGGCTCATGATATGACTGGCTTTGACATATGCAGGCAATCTGTTCCATTCCTTTATTGCTGTACAATAAAAGGTGTTTGAAGCCTGACCACTGACTGTGGTACTACAAAGTTGTGTTCTCTCCCCCTAGTACTATGATTGCTTTGGTTCTCAGGTTAGGTAAGGTTCGCCAGGAAACAGAACAAGTGTTTCCTGACTCGGGTCTTAGTCAGATGATGCCCCGCCGTTGGAGCTTTTGGTTATCTGACTGAGGCCTTCCGATGGCTTATCGGTCCACCCCTTTAAAAATTATGGTCATAGTTATAACCATTTAGTTATGATCGATAACAGTTATTTTGGTTCACAGCCTTGACAAAATTGGCAGCAAGATATTCTGGACACTGTGAGCAATTTTATAAACTTGATTTAACTTCAGTTGTTTTACTCTGTCTTCAATATTCAGCATATCCAATTGTTGTAATTCACCCTGGCCTACATGTTCTCTAAGTGTATAAACTTGAGAGGTGTTTCTCACTGTATATACTTCAGGTAGGTGACTGTATATATACACAGGTGTGTATCTTTGTCTATATACAAAAGGTGTTTCTCAGTATATATACACTGAGGGGTGTCGGTGTATATACACAGGTGTGTGTCTGTCGGTGTGTATACACTAAAGGGTGTCTGTCGGTGTGTATACTCCGAGGGGGGTGTGTGTCGGTGTATATACTCCGAGGGGGGTGTGTGTCGGTGTATATACTCCGAGGGGGGTGTGTTCGGTGTATATACTCCGAGGGGGTGTGTCGGTGTATATACTCCGAGGGTGGTGTGTCAGGTGTATATACTCCGAGGGGGTGTGTGTCGGTGTATATACTCCGAGGGGGGTGTGTGTCGGTGTATATACTCCGAGGGGGGTGTGTGTCGGTGTATATACTCCGAGGGGGGTGTGTGTCGGTGTATATACTCCGAGGGGGTGTGTGTCGGTGTATATACTCCGAGGGGGTGTGTGTCGGTGATATACTCCGAGGGGGGTGTCGGTGATATACTCCGAGGGGTGTGTGTCGGTGTATATACTCCGAGGGGGTGTGTCGGTGTATATCTCCGAGGGGGTGTGTGTCGGTGTATATCTCCGAGGGGTGTGTGTCGGTGTATATCTCCGAGGGGTGTGTGTCGGTGTATATGCTCCGAGGGGGTGTGTCGGTGTATATGCTCCGAGGGGGTGTGTGTCGGTGTATATGCTCCGAGGGGTGTGTGTCGGTGTATATGCTCCGAGGGGGTGTCTGTCGGTGTATATGCTCCGAGGGGTGTCTGTCGGTGTATATGCTCCGAGGTGTGTCTGTCGGTGTATATCTCCGAGGGGTGTCTGTCGGTGATATACTCCGAGGGGGTGTCTGTCGGTGTATATCTCCGAGGGGTGTCTGTCGGTGTATATGCTCCGAGGGGTGTGTCTTTTCAGGTGTTTATATGCTCCGAGGGGTTGTCTGTCGGTGTATATGCTCCGAGGGGTGTCTGTCGGTGTATATGCTCCGAGGGGTGTCTGTCGGTGTATATGCTCCGAGGGTGGTGTCTGTCGGTGTATATGCTCCGAGGGGTGTCTGTCGTGTATATGCTCCGAGGGGGTGTCTGTCGGTGTATATGCTCCGAGGGGTGTGTCTGTCGTATATGTCCGAGGGGTGTGTCTGTCGGTGTATATGCTCCGAGGGGGTGTCTGTCGGTGTATATGCTCCGAGGGTGGTCTGTCGGTGTATATGCTCCGAGGGGGGTGTCTGTCGGTGTATATGCTCCGAGGGGGGTGTCTGTCGGTGTATATGCTCCGAGGGGTGTGTCTGTCGGTGTATATGCTCCGAGGGTGTGTCTGTCGGTGTATATGCTCCGAGGGTGTCTGTCGGTGTATATGCTCCGAGGGTGTCTGTCGGTGTATATGCTCCGAGGGGGTGTCTGTCGGTGTATATGCTCCGAGGGTGTGTCTGTCGGTATATGCTCCGAGGGGTGTCTGTCGGTGTATATGCCCGAGGGGGGGGGGGGGGGGGGGGGGGGGGGGGGGGGGGGGGGGGGGGGGGGGGGGGGGGGGGGGGGGGGGGGGGGGGGGGGGGGGGGGGGGGGGGGGGGGGGGGGGGGGGGGGGGGGGGGGGGGGGGGGGGGGGGGGGGGGGGGGGGGGGGGGGGGGGGGGGGGGGGGGGGGGGGGGGGGGGGGGGGGGGGGGGGGGGGGTGTGTCTGTCGGTGTATATACTCCGAGGGTGTGTCTGTCGGTGTATATACTCCGAGGGTGTGTCTGTCGGTGTATATACTCCGAGGGTGTGTCTGTCGGTGTATATCTCCGAGGGTGTGTCTGTCGGTGTATATACTCCGAGGGTGTGTCTGTCGGTGTATATACTCCGAGGGGTGTGTCTGTCGGTGTATATACTCCGAGGGGTGTGTCTGTCGGTGTATATACTCCGAGGGGTGTGTCTGTCGGTGTATATACTCCGAGGGGTGTGTCTGTCGGTGTATATACTCCGAGGGGTGTGTCTGTCGGTGTATATACTCCGAGGGTGTGTCTGTCGGTGTATATTCTCCGAGGGGTGTGTCTGTCGGTGTATATACTCCGAGGGGTGTGTCTGTCGGTGTATATACTCCGAGGGTGTGTCTGTCGGTGTATATACTCCGAGGGTGTGTCTGTCGGTGTATATACTCCGAGGGTGTGTCTGTCGGTGTATATACTCCGAGGGTGTGTCTGTCGGTGTATATACTCCGAGGGGTGTGTCTGTCGGTGTATATACTCCGAGGGTGTGTCTGTCGGTGTATATACTCCGAGGGGTGTGTCTGTCGGTGTATATACTCCGAGGGTGTGTCTGTCGGTGTATATACTCCGAGGGTGTGTCTGTCGTGTATATACTCCGAGGGTGTGTCTGTCGGTGTATATACTCCGAGGGGTGTGTCTGTCGGTGTATATACTCCGAGGGTGTGTCTGTCGGTGTATATACTCCGAGGGGTGTGTCTGTCGGTGTATATACTCCGAGGGGTGTGTCTGTCGGTGTATATACTCCGAGGGGTGTGTCTGTCGGTGTATATACTCCGAGGGGTGTGTCTGTCGGTGTATATACTCCGAGGGTGTGTCTGTCGGTGTATATACTCCGAGGGTGTGTCTGTCGGTGTATATACTCCGAGGGTGTGTCTGTCGGTGTATATACTCCGAGGGGGTGTGTCTGTCGGTGTATATACTCCGAGGGGTGTGTCTGTCGGTGTATATACTCCGAGGGGTGTGTCTGTCGGTGTATATACTCCGAGGGGTGTCTGGCAGTGTATATACACCTAGTTTGTATTTGTGCGAAGATTTTATTCAGATTCTTAACCAGGAGAGTTAGCAATCCAGGAAAACCCAATAAAGTCACTTTTATATTTCATGCGAGCCCTTCGAGTTAACTTTTTTTTTTTTCCATTTTAAGGATAAAAGTATCCTTGAGAGGTGTACAGGAAACACGTGGTAGGGCCTTCTGCTCACACCTGAAGAACTTGGGTTCAATCCCGGCACCGGCAGAAACTTTGGGCATGTTTCCTTACACCTGTTGTCCCTATTTACTTCACAGTAAGTAGGTACCTGGGCGTTAGACGACTGTTGTGGATCGCATCCTGGGGGAAGATGATCCAAGGATCGCAACGGAAGTAAAACCAAACATGGTGACTTTACTGGGTTATCCTGGGTTACCAACCCGGAGGGCTGGTTAGTTGACAGGTTTCAAACTCGATAAACTAACCAGTATCGTGCAATTTTAGTAGCAGGTGGTGCTGCTCTTCTGCGAAATACCCAGGCTATGTAAAGTAATGCTGATAACTTTATGAGGGGGGGGGTATACGAGAGGGAGAAAGCTGGTGAAGACACACACTCACTCCACCACACTACCAACACAACTGACTGATGGTTGGTGTAGCCACTGCCAGGGTAAACCCCCCCAAAAAAAAGAGATGACACAGAGACACACACTCTCCACCACACTACCAACACCACTGACTGATGGTGCTGCTGCTGCCAGGGTAAACCAGACACGTTAGTCCGACCTCTTGCCTTCAGGTTGCCACGTGAGCTATTTTTTTTGTTATCCCTCAGCGCACCATCTGTGCTGAATTTAGCTGACATCACGGCCAAACCACTGCTTATAACGTGCCTAATTTCGTTATAACTCGACATTACACCTGCTGGGTGCGCTATAACAAAATAACGCACTCAGGTTAGCCACAGCGAAGTATTAAGTGTATTATAGGAGTGTTGCACGCTGCAAGGAAAGCAAATATGCTTAAAATATATTGGAAATGCGGATAGTTTCTAAGCACAGAGATATATTACTTGTAGCGAATAGTAAGTAGTAGACCAAATTAGGAATGTGATTTGATAATGGTCCCGGAAGGACCGAAACGTCGTGAAGTGTTCCAGCTTTTTTTTTGTGTGTATCAGATGCAATCGACAGAAACCCCAATGGAAATAAGTCACTCTGACTCTTTTGGGGTTATCCTAGGTAATTTACACTATGTATGATAATTGTACTTATATGTACCTGTACCTAAACTTACTAACACGTGACACGGACAAGTTACAAGGGGAAGCGCTAAATCCGTAGCGCTTATACAGCGTCCAAGGAATGGCAGACAGGCAGATTTGATCCAATGAAGAGGTGGGGGGGGGGTGAGTTAAGTCTAATTCATGGCAACAAGAGCCCTTCAACAGCATCAAGGTACCTTCCCTCTTGCCTTGAAGAGTTACAGAGGTGTGTGGCTGGGAGTGGAGGGAGCACTGCCTGTGTCAACAAACAATTGGTGGCGTTCTGAAGGACAAGCACCTCACAGCACCATCATGATATTTCCCCAGAGACACGCTCCATGAATCAAGAGAACTTCTATTCATGTTTGAGAAAGGGAGAGAGAGAGAGAGAGAGAATTATATATTAATGTCTTCATCAAAGATTAAAACTATATTCGGATTATATATCCCGAAAGTCGGCAACCCATGATAACCCAATAAAGCTACTGTAATCAGTGTGACTTATTTCCTTTGGGGTCCTTATTAAGTCCTTTCCCATTCCCGATGCGACTCATAACAGTCGACTAACTTCCGGGTATGCATTTACCTGCTGGGTAACAGGGGCACAAGGTGTTAGGAGTCGTGCATACAACACCCGCAACAGAAAATAACTGCCCATCCGGCCCGTCTCGTATACCTGGAGGGTAGTAGGGTTCGACCTCACAACTGAACGTGATAACCACTGCCCTATTTTGAAATATTAAGGTTCTGATTTCGTACGAGGTGCTGGTAGTGTGGAGTCTCGTAGCTCAATTGCTAACACATTCAGCTCACACATTGAGATCCGTGGTTCGAACCCCGGTACGGGTGGAAACATTAGGACGTGTTTCCTTAAGAAACCTGCTGTTCCTGTTCACCTAGCAGTAAAATAGGTACCTGGGTGTTAGCTGACTAGTTTGGGTCGCATCCTGGGTACAAAATTTACCTAATTTTCCCGAAATGTTCTGCATAACAAGGGGCTTTATATATAGTAGTATGTTATTGATGTCAGCTAGGCCTGTATACCTTGTACATGTACGTACTTGTAGAAATAGATTATTATTATTATTATTAGTTGCGGCAAGTGTGAACTCTTGTCTTGTTACCCATGTGTATTATTCACATGTGTTATACTGTGTGTGTGTTAGCCGTGGGTATCAGCTGTATGCGTTTTCGTGAGTGATTTCTAGTTCCTGGGTCCCTCCTCTTCACCAACAATCGTCTGGAGCGATGCTCTAGCGACCTCGACTCAAGAGTTTTGCTGCGCTATTTGCATTTGAACCCTTGTATGGAGTCAGCATCCACTACTTCCTCCAGTAATGTCTACCACACTCGCACTTCACTCCCTCCCACTGAAGGTTGGTAGCAACTCCCATTACTTTTAAATTTCGTGATGGGATGTTCGTGGTTCAGTTAATAACGTACTTAGCTCACATACTGAGTGTCCGTGGTTCGATGCCCGTCACGGGGGAAAACATTGGGGGCATGTTTCCTTACACCTGCTGTCCATGTTCACCTAGAAATAAGTAGGTACCTGGGTATTAGTCGACTGTTGTGGGTCGCATCCTGGGAAAATAGGGAATTTCTCGATGTCGCATTGACTTGTTAGGTTATCCAGGGTGGCTAACCCTCCCCTGGGTTATCCTGGGTGGCTAGCCCTCCCCTGGGTTATTCAGGGTGGCTAACTCTCCCCTGGGTTATCCAGGGTGGCTAACCCTCCCCTGGGTTATCCTGGGTGGCTAACCCTCCCCTGGGTTATCCAGAGTGGCTAACCCTCCCCTGGGTTATCCTGGGTGGCTAACCCTCCCCTGGGTTATCCTCGGTGGCTGACCTTCCCCCTGGGTTATCCTGGGTGGCTAACCCTCCCCTGAGTTATCCTAGGTGGCTAACCCTCCCCTGGGTTATCCTGGGTGGCTAACCCTCCCCTGAGTTATCCTGGGTGGCTAACCCTCCCCTGGGTTATCCTGGGTGGCTAATCCTCCCTTGAGTTATCCTGGGTGGCTAACCCTTCGGGCTAAAAATCCTAACAAATCATATCTTATCACACTGAAGGTTGGCTGGAAACCTCTTTTGAGAGGTTTCCAATTACCATCCACACTGAAGCTTGGCATCACCTCCCACACACTGAAGCTTGGTATCACCACCCCCACACTGAAGCTTGGCATCACCTCCCACACACTGAAGCTTGGTATCACCTCCCCCACACTGAAGCTTGGTATCACCTCCCACACACTGAAGCTTGGTATCACCTCCCACACACTGAAGATTGGCATCACCTCCCCCACACTGAAGCTTGGCATCACCTCCCACACACTGAAGCTTGGCATCACCTCCCACACACTGAAGCTTGGCATCACCTCCCACACACTGAAGCTTGGCATCACCTCCCCACACTGAAGCTTGGTATCACCTCCCACAAACTGAAGCTTGGTATCACCTCCCCACACTGAAGCTTGGCATCACCTCCCACATGAAGCTTGCATCACCTCCACACACTGAAGCTTGGTATCACCCCCCACACACTGAAGCTTGGATCACCTCCCCACACTGAGCTTGGCATCACCTCCACAAACTGAGCTTGGTATCACCTCCCACACTGAAGCTTGGTATCACTCCCACACACTGAAGCTTGGCATCATCTCCCACACACTGAAGCTTGGCATCACCTCCCACACACTGAAGCTTGGCATCACCTCCCACACACTGAAGCTTGGTATCACCTCCCATACACTGAAACTTGGCATCACCTCCCACACACTGAAGCTTGGCATCACCTCTCACACACTGAAGCTTGGCATCACCTGGAGTCTACCTGGAGAGAATTCCAGGGGTCAACGCCCCCGCGGCCCGGTCTATGACCAGGCCTCCTGTTGGACCAGAGCCTGATCAACCAGGCTGTTACTGCTGGCCGCACGCAGTCCAACGTACGAGCCACAGCCCGGCTGATCAGGTACCGACTTGAGGTGCCTGTCCAGTGCCTGCTTGAAGACAGCCAGGGGTTTGTTGGTAATCCCCCTGATGTATGCTGGGAGGCAGTTGAACAATCTTGGGCCCCTGACACTTATTGGGTTGTCCCTCAACGTGCTAGTGGTACCCTTGCTCTTCATTGGGATGTTACATCGCCTGCCGAGTCTTTGCTTTCGTAGGGAGTGATTTTTGTGTCAAGTTTGGTACTAAGCCCTCGAGAATTTTCCATGTGTATATAATAATGTATCTCTCCCGCCTGCGTTCTAGAGAGTACAGGTTTAGGAACTCAGCGTTCCCAGTAGTTGAGGTGGTTTATCGCACTTATGCGTGCGTGAAGGTTCTCTGCACATTTTCAAGGTCAGCAATTTCACCGCCTTGAAAGGTGCAGTTAGTGTGCAGCAATATTCCAGCCTAGATAGAACAAGCGATCTGTAAAGTGTCAACATGGGCTTGGCATCCCTGGTTTTGAAGGTTCTCATTATCCATCCTGTCATTTTTCGAGCAGATGCAATTGCTACTTTGTTATGGTCCTTGAAGGTGAGATCCTCTGACATGATCACTCCCAGGTCTTTGACATTAGGTTTTCGCTCTATTGTGTGGTTGGAATTAGTTTTGTACTCCGATGAGATTTAATTTTTCACGTTTTCCGTATCTGAGTAATTGAAATTTCTCATCATTGAACTTCATATTGTTTTCTGCAGCCCATTTAAAGATTTGGTTTATGTCTGCTTGGAGTCTTGCAGTGTCTTCAACGGTGGACACTGTCATACAGATTCGGGTGTCATCTGCAAAGGAAGACACAGCACTGTGGCTTATATCCCACACACTGAAGCTTGGCATCACCTCCCACACACTGAAGCTTGGCATCACCTCCCACACACTGAAGCTTGGCATCACCTCCCACACACTGAAGCTTGGCATCACCTCCACACACTGAAGCTTGGCATCACCTCCACACACTGAGCTTGGCATCACCTCCCACACACTGAAGCTTGGCATCACCTCCCACACACTGAAGCTTGGCATCACCTCCCACACACTGAAGCTTGGCATCACCTCCCACACACTGAAGCTTGGCATCACCTCCCACACACTGAAGCTTGGCATCACCTCCCACACACTGAAGCTTGGCATCACCTCCCACACACTGAAGCTTGGCATCACCTCCACACACTGAAGCTTGGCATCACCTCCCACACACTGAAGCTTGGCATCACCTCCCACACACTGAAGCTTGGCATCACCTCCACACACTGAAGCTTGGCATCACCTCCCACACACTGAAGCTTGGCATCACCTCCCACACACTGAAGCTTGGCATCACCTCCCACACACTGAAGCTTGGCATCACCTCCCACACACTGAAGCTTGGCATCACCTCCACACACTGAAGCTTGGCATCACCTCCCCCACACTGAAGCTTGGCATCACCTCCCACACACTGAAGCTTGGTATCACCTCCCACACACTGAAGCTTGGCATCACCTCCCACACACTGAAGCTTGTCATCACCTCCCACACACTGAAGCTTGGCATGACCTCCCACACACTGAAGCTTGGCATGACCTCCCACACACTGAACTTGGCATCAACCACCCACACACTGGAGCTTGGCATGACCTCCCACACACTGAAGCTTGGCATGACCTCCCACACACTGAAGCTTGGCATGACTTCCCACACACTGAAGCTTGGCATGATCTCCCACACACTGGAGCTTGGCATGACCTCCACACACTGAAGCTTGGCATGACCTCCCACACACTGAAGCTTGGCATGACCTCCCACACACTGAAGCTTGCATCACCTCCCACACACTGGAGCTTGGCATCAACCACCCACACACTGAAGGTTACATCTCACTGACTTGGCGTTCAGTTTCCATGTGTTTCAGCCTCCATCCACTCCTGGTTAACAGTTTATTTTTATCCCCCTTAATATGGGGTCAGATTGTCCATTAGGCTAGAAAGAGTGTATATTTAAGGCTGTAAGCCTTCGTAACCTCTAAACCCTCGAGTTTCTGGCATGATCTACACCTTGCTAAAAAATTATGTAAAGATATATATGTTTATTTCGATAAAATACATTGAGATTACATTGAATGGTTTTACAATTTGGATGTTTACTGGTTGGTTACAATTATAGGAGAGAATTTTATTACACATAATAAGGAAAGCTATTATTGTGCCAAGCATTTACTTTACCTATCTAATAATTTGCTGTTTTACTTGGGGTATAGATGCTTCAGGTGATCCAAAATAATTTATAAATAACATAGAAATATTTGACCCGGCGACTCTCAAAGATACAAAATCGCCGAAATAAAACGATATCTCGCAATGTTTCCTGACGAACCTTATCTAACCTAACCTCGCAATAAATAAATATAGTGAAACACTGATAAAAAACATTTCATTACAAATATTCTTAAGACTGAATTAAGGTACAAGTGATAGTAATAATACAATAAAAGAGGGATGATGATGGGGAGTACATGTGTGTGTGGTGGCGTCGGCTGCAGCAGAGTTGTACACAATGTTCTCACTCACACCCAGGACCATCCTTGCCAGGTATATTATCTTCCACTTTAGCTCTTATTGCACTCCTTGACTTAATCACAGTGTGTGTGTGAGAGTGTTGGGAGGTCAGGTGTATTGTATGGCGGCTGCAGGTGTTGATCATAAGACGGTGTGTCAAATATCTAACACGGGGCAGCCATAGACCTACACCCAGGAGTTTGTTCAGGTGTAATTACAATTCTTTTGTACGAGTTACAACTTTTATTTTTTTGCGTAATATAGGTGTAAATTACCTAAGGTAACATCCCCCAAAATCCATTGACTTATTTCGACTGGGGAGAGATGACTAAATGCTATGTATGATAATGTGTGTAAATGTATTTGTGTATACCTGAATAAACTTACTTACTTACTTACTTAATCGTATAAATTTCGAGTTTATTTCAAGTCTGTAAATACGAAATAAACACAAAAAAATATACAATAGTCAGAAAGCTCATAAAATGCACAGCATTTGGGGCAAAACTTAAGAATAGTAACTCTTATGGGTTTAGTGCTTAGTTATGATTATAATAATAAGGCTAGTAATAACTTAGTCATACGATTTTTTTTTGTTTTTAAAGGGTCTTACAAGGGTAACCTATTCCATTTTTTTATAACAGTCCAGAAACAGTTATTTAATTATGTACACTTTAACTTAGTTCAATATTGATTTTGGTTCTTAACCTATACAAAATTTGTGGTAAAATATTTTAAACACTGATTGTCAGCAATTTTGTAGACATGTTTTGGTTTGTGAGGTGTCTCACTATTTGGCACTTTTAATATTTCCAATTTCTGTAGTTCATGCATGCCCAGGATGAATTTTATTATCTCAGTTTTAAAATTCATACTTCTAACAAGAATAAAGACAAAGACACTTCTAGCAGAACAAGGGTTTTATAAATTAATGTAAAAATAATATTAATGTATTTTCCAGCATATAAGGCATGCTTTTTTTTTTCACCCCCCCAAAAAAAAATCCTGGAAAATCACCCTTTGCCATATATGCTCAAGGTCAGGGTCAAGGGTAGGCTTTGGGTTACACTTAGCAGTTGTTTACTAACATTATGTTACAATTGCTTCGAAACATTGGCCTATATGTCTTATATACTTGTGCACCTTATATGCTGGAAAATATGGTAGTCTTTAGAATATTATTATAATAAAAAACAAGCACTAAACCTACAAGGGAGGTAGTTTCTAGAAAAATTGAAAATGCATAATTGGATGGAAAAATGTACTGTAGCTACATCGGTAGGAGAAATGCACTAGTACTTTTATATTTTGTGTTTTCAGGAGATGTGCAACTGTAATAGTGCGATTATGTTCAGGAGGAGAAGTGGGGCCTGGCAATTTTCCACCTATCACCAAAGTGTCCTTAAGCAAACCTGTCCTGTGGCTTCCACCACCAGTGTATGCTACAGTATCAAGTACACCTTCAGAAACCAAGGTCACAACTCTAGAAAATGGCCTTCGTGTTGCTTCTGAACCAAAATTTGGAAATTTTTGCACTGTTGGAGGTGATGATGTATATAATTCTTATATTATCTTATGATAGTGTTATGTTTGGTGTTCATTGCACATTACTGTACTTACTAATTTTGGCATTTCTTTTACATGTTATGATACCATATATTTTTATGACCTACTCTTTCATGCCTTTTACTTATCAATAAATATTTTACACTTCATCCCAACTCTGCTGTCAGCATCAGCAGCATCTCTTTGAAACTTATAAATACCACTCTTGTATATTAAACTTAAGTGTGGCTGCTCCCAGTTTTGAAATCAGATGTGCCATATATCTTTCAAACACTCAGGCTTTTACTTCTCTTCCATCCCTATCTGTAAGTACATTAAGCAACCATTGTGGCACTGATGGTGGTGTCATTATCAGAAACTTTTCCTCTCATACACAGCTTGACCTGTGCCTTGTTACTTTCATAAGTCCCTCTTTACAGCCTTCAACTTTGGCTACCTATTGAGTATATACATTTGCAGCACTTCCTAAAATGCTCCCAGACTTACCCTGTCATTTGCCTTTTTATTATCAAGGTACTGTATGTATATATGGTAATGCTTTATTGTATATTTTAGTACAAACATTGGATCCATACCTACCTTTGTATTTTAACCAGTCACTTTATCAGTCAGAATTCTGTCACTCTTATTTACTTTTTTTTTTTGCACACTTTTACCATGCTTTTTAACATTAATTCTATTTCATGCAATCTGCCTTCTTTTATTTTTTAAATTACGGAAAACTAAAGTATCTGCCCAAAGTGTACAGAATTTCTCCTGTACACATTATTGTCATAGAGATATTAATACCTCTAGAAAGTACATTACATTCTGTGGTTATATATATCAATAGCTGTCGTTTTGAATTTCTTTTATATTTGATATTTGAATATGGAACATCTGCATATAAAAAAAGGTGATGTAAAACACCTTTTTCTTTGTTCATTATTAAAACTTGGATGTTGACTGATTTTTGCTCTTTTTTTTTTTTATCTGTATTTACTCAACTAGCAGCCAACTTGACTTCTTTGGTGTGAATTATAAAATATTTTTACTAAAAAAAATTCTCTTATTATACTTTTCACTTTTTCAGTTATTGTTGACAGTGGCAGCAGGTATGAAGTTGCATATCCAAGTGGAATCTCACATTTTTTAGAAAAATTGTCTTTCGGGGTAAGGATAAATTGAGTTAAACTGGTAATCAGACCCAAAAATGGGAACATTCTCCATCACCTATTCAGTAACTGTCTTGTCAGAAGCACATAGACAGCAATATTTAGAGCCTGTCTCTCACCTGTATAAAAGGATTTGCACAGCAAACGCTCGATTTAGTGAACTAATAGAGGGGAGCAGGTGGTCAGTAATGGCAATTATGGTTATAGTTTATAGAGAAAATTAATCACCTTTATCATAACAATAGACAATTCTATAATCAAAGGACTGTGTCCATAATTTCCAAATCAGTTGACCCAGCAGATTTTGCTGTGTTTCCGAAGTCCGTCAAATCAAGGTCCATTAAAATGAGGGTTTGCTGTAAAACTATGTTCTGGTACATTACTCTCTCTTTTTGCCTCAGCACACTCCTATCTTTTTTCCTTAATTCTCTTCTGTGGTTCACCTCATTTTTCATAGACCAGTATGTCGACACATTCTCTTCCAAACATTTAAATACGTTGTCTTTCTCCTTCCAACTGATATCCAATTTTTCATTACCTAAACTTTTTGTTATTATCATGCACTTTTCTGTGTTCGTTAAATATCTTTCCTTTACCTAGGTCGTAAGTTGGTAGACAGTAACTGCCTGGGGAGGTACTACCGTCCTGCCAATGAGTGTAAAACGAAAGCCTGTAATTTTTTTACATGATGGTAGGATTGCTGGTGTCTTTTTTTTCTGTCAAACATTCAAGATTTCAGGTACGTCTTTCTACTTCTACTTACATTTAGGTCACACTTCATATGCATGTACAAGCATATATATACACACACACACCCTTCTGTGTTTTCTTCTATTTTCTTACTAGTTCTTGTTCTTTTTTATTTCCAATTATCTCCATGGAGAAGTGGAACAGAATTCTTCCTCCGTAAGCCATGTGTGTCGTAAGAGGCGACTAAAATGCCAGGAGCAAGGGGCTAGTAACCCCTAAATGTAAAAGGAGAAACTTTCGTTTTTCCTTTTGGGCCACCCCGCCTTGATGGGATACAGCCGGTGCGTTGAAAGAAAGAAGATCTTTCCTTTACACATCTTCCCAAATTTGTTCACCAACCTTTAAAATCACCTAAAAGAACTGCTATGAACAGAGAGCAACTGTAAGAACTCCTATTTTTTATCATATTCTTTTCTTTTAATCCCACACCTCTCCCCAACATCCAAAAATTTGCTTATTTTATAAGCCCATTTATAAATATTGTATATTAAACAATCATGGTGACATCACACACCCCTGTCTAATGCCTACTTTTACTGAAAAAGTCCCCTTCTCTCCAACATATCCTAACCTGAGCCTCGCTCTCCTCATAAAAACTCTACTGCTTTAATGATGTATGTATTGCCTTTCTCATACATTTGGAACTTCTACCACATTGCTGCCCTATTAACCCTATCATATGCCTTTTTTAATCAAATGCTGCAAACCATTATTGTTCATTGGCATGCTTTAGTGTAAACATTTGATCTACACCTTCTGTACCCTTCATAAATATTCCTTGTTCCTCTGCAATCCAACTTTTTTTTGTCTTACCTCCTGATTCTTTCAATATTAATTTGTTAATATTATAAATATTACTTGAAAATTTTAATTGCTCTAAGAATTAAGAAACAAAAATTTAAATACAGGATATCAATTATGTAATGATCGTTCATTCGTAGTTTAATGCAATTCGGTAATCTTTTTCATATAGAGCACCTAGAGAAATAATGCAAAAAAAGGAATGTGCAAATAATAGAGATCATTAAAAAATATGAAAATCTGGTGCAACCTCTCCCTTTATGGAGCCATATAAACAGTGAGCTACTGTGCTGACCTACCCCTTGATGCTGGGGAAAGGCTCTTGACCCAAAGAATTTAAACTTAGCTCATTTTCCTTGACTCAAATCTAGTTTACTTTCCATTCCCTGAATACTAAATTTACCACTAACCCATTCTTATTACTTCTCATTCCCCAAGTATTGTATAACCTCTCCTATGGATTTAGTTCTTCTTCATGCATATAATAATAAGAATAATGTGTTCTGCTATGAATGCAAGAAATGTCAATAACGTAGCAGATTTATACATTATAGTACACCGTTCATTTTGCAGAGTACCCGAAATATGAGCCGGGAGAAGATAATGGGAACGTTTGAAAAACTCGGAGGAATCTGTGACTGCCAATCATCAAGGTAATTTTTTATTGCATACAGTGGACCCCCGAGTTTCGTAAACCCCGGAAATCGTACACTTATGTAAGTATAATATTGTAAGTGCTTGTGGAAGTGTATTTTTGGGGGTCTGAAATAGACTAACCTACGTGACATTTTTCCTTAAAAGAGTAAATTCGTTCGGTAATGGCGCTTGAGCAGACTTCAGGAGTGAAGTTTTTACGAAACTCGGGGGTCCACTGTATATGTATAATTTTAAGGTGCAAGCTAGAACTACAGTGGACCCTCGGTTTTCGTTGATAATTCTTTCCAGAATGCTGTTCATGTGCAGTTACCGAACGAATTTGTTCCCATAATGACGAATGTAAATTAGATTAGTCGTTTCAGACCCCCAAAAATACACTTACATAATTGTTCGAGTTGGGAGCTGTACGAAAACCGAGGGTCCACTGTATATCACTTGTGTACTGTACAGTGGACCCCCGAGTATCGTAAGGCTCGTATATCGTAAAACTCGTGTTACGTAAGCTTTTTTCGATTTCGTGTATCGTAAATGGACTCGTGTATCGTACGTATTAGACCTGTCTGCCTGCTCCGCGTCTGCCCTGCGCCTGCGTAGGACGCCAGTGAAGCGTTGTTTACCATTGAGAGAACATTACCCAGCGCGCTCTTTCAAACATTCACAATACATTTGGTGTCTTTTTTGGTGGTTTAGTGATTGTCACTGAAATAAGTCACCATGGGTCCAAAGAAGCTTCACAAGTCGATAAAGGCTATAGCACCAGCCAGTGATAAAGTGTAGCAATGGAAATAAGTCACTCTGTTTGACTTTTTTGGGTTATCCTAGGTTTTCTACACATATGCTGCTATGTATGATAATCTATGTATAACTGGATTTGTGTATACCTGAATAAACTTAATTAAGTAAGTTAAGCAATTAATCGATAGAAAATGACGACTCAAAACTTAACTTCTACAATGTTTGAGATTATAGGCACACTGACAAGAACGCAGTACTGTGCCACCATCTCCTCCAAGTGTAAGTGTAAGTATTTCTTATTTATATTAGTGTGCATATTTCTTATTTATAAATTAAAGTGTAAATGTTTCTTATTTATAAATTATGCACATTGTTTGTGTGATAGTGGTGGTTGCTTTCTGCTGAAACCGACTACCACCACGGCTTATGGTCAGTGGCCCTATAACCAACAGTAACACAAGACACTCCACCAGTTCTTAGATTCGTACTGACATGTTTTATTCATTCTAGAGTTTATATCATGTTTCTATGGTTTTAATATTATTTATTATGTCATATTAGATGAATTGTGCTAGATAAATAAGCCGCAGAGTTCATATTAGTGTCGTATTGAAGGGCTATCTTGTCCTGCCTCCAAACAAACTCTCCTGACTCTCATACGCCAACAAGAGTCTTCAGTAAAGGTAAAACTGATTCAAATATTCATTTATCCATTAAAATTAGTGCTTTATATTTATTTCTCATTGTTTTCTGTATGTAAAACTATAGTATTTATTCTTTCAAAAAATGAATTTTTGGTGAAATTTTTTGTGTGGAAATGGATTAATTGTATTTACATTATTTCTTATGGGAAATAAGGTTTCGAATTACGTAATTTTCGTGTTAAGCAATAGCTCCTGGAACGGATTAATTACGATAGTCGAGGGACCACTGTACTCCTATTTATTTTATTTTCATTATTTTGAGTCCTTTCACATTAAAGTAGATCCCCTACTGAAGACTACCAAATATTTTAAATTCACTGTTCCTTTGCACATATAAATATTAAACGTAGTTTAATATATACATGTACATATTAATTAAAAAGAGTAGAGCTGCAATATAGTAAAGTGAAAATATGTAAGGCAGGCAGGCAGCTGGACTGTCTTAGAGACAGGAGGAGGGGGGTAATGGTAGCAAACTCCTTCTGTCCTGCTCCTTCTTGCACTATGTCCAGTACATAGGTAGTAGGAAGTTAGTGTAAGCTGCCTAACCCTCGGGTCATCCTAGGAAAGATTGGAAGGATGGGGTAAAGGAGGTTTTTTTATGCAAGGGGCTTAGACATCCAGCAAGCATGTGTGTGTGTGTTTTAAGAGTGAATAGAGATGAGTGGTGTGAGCAAGGTAACATTTATGAAGGGATTGAGGGAAACTGGTTACCAGACTTGAGTCCTGGAGGTGGAAAGTACAGTGCCTGCACTCTGAACGATGGGTGGGGATATTTACAGTTTTGAACTGTAGTTTCGGCATGTCTGGCAAGATAGTGATGGAGGGAATGATGGTGAAAGTGTTTCTTCTTTTTCAGGTCACCCGCCTCGGTGGGAGATGGCCTGTGTTGAAAAAAAAATAGGAAGACCTTAAAAAAAAAGCAAATGTAAATACAGGAGGGCCCTATTTGTACAGCTCTTAGGTTCACGAACCCTGTACGGTAAGCAAAAATCGCTGGCGGGTGAAAAAGAGCGGTTTTTTTTTCATTATCGAAGGCGTCTAAAATGCCTTGATAACATGTTTCCACTGTCATATATTAACCCTTTCGGGGTCGGTGCCGTACTAGTACGTTTTACGAGCAGGGGTTGGTGCCGTACTAGTACGCCCAAATTCTAGCGGCCTCAATTTAAGCAGAAAACGTCTGGTAGGCATACATATGAAAGAATGGGTCTGTGTGGTCAGTGTGCGCAGTATAAAAAAAATCCTGCAGTACACACTGCATAATGAGAAAAAAAACTCTGACCGTTTTTTTCGATTAAAACAGCGACTTTGCAGTCGATTTTCGTATGGTATTTATTGATGTATTCTCGTTTTCTTGGTCTCATTTGATAGAATGGAAGATATATTACAGAAATAGAGATGATTTTGATTGGTATGACAGTGACAAGTACCTTGAAATTGAGCTCAAAGTAGCAAAAATGTTCGATTTTTGACGATGTTCAAGAGTAAACAAATCACACCATGCCTCCAATACACATCAACTGGCGAGTCTTATATTCATGCACAAGTGCTCTGATATTATTTATACCATTTTTACAATGATGCAGTTGTATACATAACAGTAAATCTTCTATTTTTTGTGAGAATAAAAATTCAAAATGAAAAGCAAAAGTAATGGAACAGAGGCCTGGAGACGTGACTAATGAATAAAGAACATGTTATTTTAGTGCCAGGAATGTCTGCCTTGTTTACTCTGGACCCTATTTTGAAATTGGCATCGTTTGAAATTTGTGTGAAATTGGAAAATTGCCATTTTCTGACCACTATTTTGGGTAGATGAAATTGGTAAATAGGCGGTTTCTTGTACTCAATCGATAGAAGAAATGTAGTTCTAGCGAAATAGCTATAATTTTAGGAGACTGAAACATTGGAATTTGTCGAAAATAGGGCTCAAAGTGGGCAAAATCGCCGATGCGTAAGTGTCATGGCTACCGCTAACTTCGCGAAAGCATAATTCCGTTAGTTTTCGATCAAATTTCATAATTTTGGTGACGTTATGATCGGAAAAAGATTCTCTATCATTTCATAAGAAAAAATTAATTTTTTTTTTTCCAAAAAATTTTCGACCCCAGGAACACTTTCCTGAGAAGGCCTGTCGACCCCCAAAGGGTTAAGTGCTTAATAAGCTAGGCATAAAAAAAACAGATAGTAAAATAAATACACAGTACATACAATACTTACCTTAAAATATGGTGCCTGTCGCCCTTTCCTTATGCAACTGTTGTACGAAAACGATGGTAAAGTGGTAAAAGCAGCGAACATAATAAAAACTGGCTCAGTTGAAAGCCAATGAAAACATGGAACACCAAAAAGAGGGTTCTTTATATGCGGGTCCCTCCTGTATAAAATCCTGGGTATCGAAAGAGCAAAAATATTTTTTGTAAGTCGCTACAGCCTCTCCTCACTTAGTGATGTACTCGTTTACTGACGGGCTCTGACCAGTATGAAATAATGTGTATTAGAGCTGATTTCCATTATTCTTTTTATTACAATATACAGTATACTACTGGCGACATTTAAAAATATTTAAAAATATGCCAGAAATGTTATAAATGGTGCAGAGGTGACATTAAAACAATATCAAAGATGGTTGACACAAACCCACTACCATTATAATTATAGTATTCTCCTCACTTAGCGACAAATTCGTTTATCGGTGTGGTCTTAGGAATGGAACTCCATCATTAAGTGAGGAGAGCCTGTGATTGCTTGGAAAATGCGAATATTGTAAAAACAAAACATTAAAAGTCGGGAACCTACTGTATCATTTACTGTATGAGTGAATAACAAAAGGCTTTGACCCTGGGGTCTTTGCTATCTGTCTTCCCTCTTCTGTAGTTCATCAGTCTGTATGACCCATTAGGTTTAAGTGTTTGTTTTTTAATATAATATAATTCATCATCATTATTATTATTATAATCAAGGGGGAAGCACTAAACCCGTAGGATTATACAGCACCTGTGGGGGTGATGTGGAAGATATTCAGGCTTAATGCAGGGAACTGGAGCACAGATCCAGTTCCCTAGATCAAGAGCCCCTCACCAGCATCAAGGAACCTCCCTTGAGGGGTATAGCTCATCAGTAGATTACTATTCAACAGAGTAGGTAAAAATGTCTCATGATCTGTCTCTCTCTAAATCATTTAACAGGGTTTGACTGCATTTCTTCTTGGAATTAGTTTGGATGTGCCTTAAGGATTTGTATTTTCTTTTTCACATTTTCTTTTACATTTGATTGCTCTTTCAGCCATGCACAATTCTGTCATTATTAAGTTTATAAATACTACACTTCAGTAATGAAAACTGAATCCTCCTGTTACAGCTGTGTTTTGTTTGATCAAGTTAAAGTAGCAGTTTTGGAATCTGACAATAATTACAATAACTCTTATTTCCCAGGTGCTGTACGAGCCCTCATGAGTATAATAATAATACAGTAATAAATAAATATCCAAGTACAGTATATTAATGCCCACATTTTTTTCAGAGATACCTTCATATATGCAGCATCAGTAGAGTCAAAAGGCATGTCGGATGCAGTTGAAGTTTTATCTGAGGTCGTCCTGAGACCTCAGTTGCTTCCAGAAGAGGTAGGAGATGCTGTATAATTGAAAATTCTTATGAGATTTTAAGCTTTGTACTGTAATTAGTTACAAGATTTATAAATTATTTTTGCAGCTTGAAAATTTCTTCAATTTGTTTTTTTCATTTTTATGACAAAGCAACAGACAACTCTGAACATATGTCTGTCCTATAGATATCCGTCCAGATTTTTATGAGATGACTAGTTATCAACTAACCAGTGTACTGGAGATGGAACTTTAGTCAGTGTTTCAGTTTTATACCATGTAGACGTTAGAGCAAATTGTGCTGGCATATCTAATCAGCTTGTGTCACTCTTTGTTAGTATGTACAGTGGACCCCGCGTTTACGTAATTAATTCGTTCCAGAATGCTGTTCAAGTTCCGTTACCAAACGAATTTGTTCCCATAAGGAATAATGTAAATTAGATTAGTCCTTTTAGACCCCCAAAAATACACTTACAAAAGCACTTACAAAAATACACTTACATAACTGTTCGAGTTTGGAGCAGTACGTAATCCAGGGTACCACTGTATTCACTGGTTTAGGGACATCTTTCTTTCCCAATGAAGTGTCACTTTACTATGATGGTTGGGATTAAGCAGCATGCACTTGAGAAGGTCTTCCTGAGCACATACTGTACCAAAGTAAGAGCCCAGCCTCTTGTTGCCTTTTTTTTTTTTTTTATTGCAGTGGGAAGATATTTGTTTTGAGAAATTTGCATTCTTTCACCTATATTTCCTGGCAACTTTGCCTAACTTGCTTTTTGATCATGGCCCCTTTTTTTTTTAACCCTTAAACGGTCCAAACGTATATATACGTTAGTACTGCTATCATAAGGGGTTCTTGGAGATAAAAGGTAGTCGAGGGAAACACTCGGATGGATGGTGAACGCGTATATTGAGTAAGTGACGAAGGAGGTAGGCCCGGCACCTCTGTCCAGTTCTAAGCCTATGACAAGAATGAGAGTGACGCTTGGGTCTGCGTGCGCACATGCGCGGGCTTCTGACGTCACAAGTAACAAAGGGATCAGACATATAACATAGCTAGGATTACTTATAATACACCACACAGATGTATCAATCTGCTTCAGTACATATTACTGACACTGCTACTGCCCCAAACGTATATTTACGTTTTATTTTTTCTGCCTCCAAATTTGGCATGATTGGCCTGAGATGCCTGGTCAGCATAGAATGGGTCTTAACACTCGGTGTGTGCTGTATTAAAAAAATCTGGGACCACTTAGTAC
Organism: Cherax destructor; assembly: GCA_009830355.1. NCBI lineage: Eukaryota > Metazoa > Arthropoda > Malacostraca > Decapoda > Parastacidae > Cherax > Cherax destructor. Next base: position 23,527 of record WNWK01005670.1, on the reverse strand, counting down.
CTTGTGGGAGCACCAGTTAAATTGAGCGCCAGCTAGAGCAAACAGTGCAGCAAACACCAAGGATTCACTGATGTCATGTCATATTAACATTCTCCTTTTAAGTGGAAAGTGATGTCGGCAAGCTGGCCACCTGGCTGACCAGCTGGATACCTGATTGGCTGTCTCTATCTCCGTCTGTGTCTGTATCTATCTGTCTCTATCTCACAGGAACACATATGTAAATACAATTATACATAGTGTAAATTACCTAGGATAACTCAAAAAATCCAGACAAAGTGCTATACAGTGGTACCCCAAGTTTCGAACTTTCTTCGTTCCAGAATGCTGTTCAAGTGCTGTTACCGAACGAATTTGTTCCCATAAGGAATAATGTAAATTAAATTAGTCCGTTTCAGACCCCCAAAAATACACTTACAAAAGCACTTACAATATTAAACTTACATAATAAGTTGAGTTGGGAGCCGTTCGAAACTCTGGGTTCTACTGTACTGTGCTTGTGATCGTGTGTAATACCAGTTGGTTCATGAGCTTCTCTCTGAGACAAGCAGACAGAAAGAAGGAGACACATAGGCAGACAGAAAGACAGATACAGACAGACAGGTTTGCGTAACACAAATAAAGCGAAGCAGTGTACACTCATCAAATGTTACCACTGTCATTACTGGACTGATAAGAAAAGATAAGACTATGCTTACCCCCTCATCAAATGTCACCACAGTCATTATTGGAGATAAGATAAGGCAGTGACACACATCTTACATAATGCTTCAAGGGAACTTATTATTATTATTATTATTATTATTATGCACTATTATTATTATTATTATTATGCACTATCATTATTATTATTATTTGAGTACAATTTCAGTACCTAATATTAGTGTCAGAACAAATATTGGCTATGAAATCACAAGAACTGCTATAAATTGTAATTATCAGAATATAAAAATTATATAAAATAATATAAAAAAAGAGAAAAAAATGTATATCGGCAACAATTCTGTAAGCGGCAGGACTCGTGTTGCTGTCAGGTGAGCATCCAGTGCTAACTTCTCCGCCTCATATCTTGGTAAGTACTGACCCTAAAAAAAAAAAATTTCCTATAACACTTAGAAAAAAGAGTGCTCTTTATTTTTATAATTTTTTTTTTTTTTTTTCCAAAATATTCGGGGCACTGGGCGAGCGAACGTATACAGTGGACCCCCGGTGTTCGTCCATTTTTCGTAACAGAATGCTGCTCAAGTGCCATTACCAACCGAATTTATTCCCTTAAGAAATAATGTAAAGTAGACTAGTCCTTTTATACCCCCAAAACTACACTTATAAAAGCATTTAAAAAAATACACTTACATAAAAGGGAGTGTTTTGAGCAGGACGAACACCGGGGGTCCACTGTATATACGTTTGGATCGTTTAAGGGTTAAAGAGGGGGAGGGCTTGATGCTAAAGGAATCTTGATCCAAAGAATTAGAGATACCCTTCTTTTCCTTGGACTGAATCTTATTGTCTCCCATTCCTCAGGTGCCATATGACCTCTATGGGGGTTAGTGATTTCCCAGGAAAGTAATAATAATTGTTTCTCGTGGAATGATTTTACTTTTGTTAACCTTCCATGATCTGTTTCATTATTATTTTCTTTATTTGAACATTATTCATTTTTTTGCTTCCATTTGCTTTTTCTCATGTTTGTGTGTTATGGTAAACCATTTTTTTTTTGTTCTCAGTGTGCTATTATCTTTCAGTGTGCTATTATCTCTCAGTGCATACAAGGATTTACACTGCATTTGTTATGAGTGTGTACATAGCTCTAATATATAAATGTGATTATTATAGATCCATTAGTTGTCATCCATTTGATGAGGCTTCTTAATGTAAATAAATCGTCATACAGGGTAGAGAGACTAATTTACAGACACCATAGTGAAATGTTATCTGTAAATTTGATTTTCTGTCTTATGAGGTAGTTGTTTGTACCTAGTGCTAATGAACAGCAATTCTTAATAATCTTGAGAGAGCAAGACATGAATGATAAAGAATGAATGTTAATTAAATATTTATTGTTTGTACTTTTATTTGTGCATAGAGTTGTATAATGTTGCAAATTTCATTTCTGTTTTCATTCTCACTAGATTACGGATGCTCAAATGGCTGTTTCATTTGACCTTGAGGATTTGCAGCTGCGTCCTGAGAAAGACACTCTGCTCATGGAGATGATACATGCAGTAAGTTTCATAGCTGATCCCATGGGAATTTTTTTTTCTTGTATGTTTTATATATACGTACTGTGCTTCAAAATCATAACAGGCTGAAAGAAGATTTATGTACAGTGGACCCTCAGTTATCGGCCAACTCGGTTATAGGCCGGTTTTCGGCTCCCGGTTATTAGCCATATGGGATGCGTCCATCCACCGGCTGGGGCTGCTTGCGCTTCAGTTTGCCTGTGTCTCTTGGTGCGTGAGGAAGCTTCTGCTCATTCATCCAAACATTTCGCTTGTTTTCCATTGTTTTTTGTTAGTGCAACTGCGAAATAAGTAACCATGGCTCCCAAGAAAGTTCCTAGTAAAGTTCCTGCGGTAAAGAAAGTGAGAAACACCATGGAATTTAACCCTTAAACTGTCCAAACGTAGATATACGTTTGTACGCGTACTGCTCCGAACGTAGATCAACGTTTTATTTTTCATTCCTTCAAATTTAGTGCAATTGGCCTGAGTCGCCTAGACATGAGAGAATGGGTCTGCGCCCTCAGTGTGCGCAGTATTAAAAAAATCTGGGACCACTTAGTACCTTGTGGGAGCACTAGTTCAATTGAGTGCCAGCTGGAGCAAATAATGTGGCAAACACCATGGATTCACTGATGTCATGTCGCATTAACACTCCCCTTATAAGAGGAAAGTAAAAATAGGTTCGATAAATACATGAGTGGCTGTGGGTGGGTGTGAGTTGGACCTGACTAGCTTGTGCTACTAGGTCTGATGCTGTGCTCCTTCCTTCAGAGGATGTGACCTGACTAGGTGGGTCATTGGTCTAAGCTGGGGGGTGACATGGACCTGCCTTGCATGGGCCAGTAGGCCTTCAGCAGTGTTCCTTCTTTTATGTTCTTATATATTCGGCAGGCTGGCTTTGGCTGTCTCTGGCTGTCTCTGTGTCTATATCTGTCTATATCTCTGTCTATATCTCTGTCTATATCTGTCTATATCTATCTGTCCTATATCTCTGTATCTGTCTATATCTGTCTATCTATATATATCTGTAATATCGCTCTCACATGTACACATAAGTACAGTTATTATACATAGTGTAAATTACCTAGGATAACCCAAAAATTCCAGGCAAAGTCCTATACAATGCTTGTATATATAAGACATAATACGCATGACTGGCAAGTAATACGCATTGTCACATTGTCACTTCTGCATCGCGTATAATACCTGTTGGCTTACGAGCCGCACTCAGACTGAGACAAGCAGACGGAAAGACACACACACACACAGGCAGACGGAAAGATACACACACAGGCAGACGGAAAGACAGATAAGCAGAGCTAGACAGATAGACAGTGGAAACAAGGAGAGGGTTCCCTGCTCCCATTCATCAATGTCATTAGGCTGTCAGTGTTATCTGACACTTGTCAACACACCATTCTTCAAGGAGTTTCATATACTCCAGGCACACACAGGCAGACAGAAAGACAGATAAGCAGAGCTAGACAGAGACACAGACAGATAGACAGATGGACAGATAGATAGACAGATACAGTGAAAACAAAGCGAGGGTTCCCTGCACATTCATTCATCAGTGTCATTGGGCTGTCAGTGTTATCTGACACTTGTCATAACACCATTAGTCAAGGAGTTTCATATTATACTCCAGGCACACATAGGCAGGCAAACAAAGACAGATAAGCCGAGCTAGACAGATAGATAGAAACATAGATAGACAGATAGATAGACAGATAGATAGACAAACAGATAGACAGACAGATAGATAGACAGATAGACAGATAGATAGATAGATAGACAGATAGATAGACAGATAGATACAGACAGTGAAAACAAAGCAAGGGTTCCTTGCACACATTCATTCATCAATGTCACTGTCTTATCAGTAGTTATCTGACAATTGTCATAACACCATTCTTCAAGGAGTTTCATATATACTCCAGGATGTCTAAAACATTGCTGGGACCTATAAATACTTTGTATATATTTATAGACAATAGTAAATGACCAAGGCAGGTGAAATTGTTCACCTGTTGGTGTCATTGTGACTGAGTACTATATCAGTACCTAATATTAGTGTTAGAACAAAGATTGGCTATGAAATCACAAGAACTATTATAAATTGTAATTACCAGAACATAAAAATTGTATAAAATAAAATAAAAACTAGAAAAAAAAGTATATCAGCATTACTTCTGCAAGCGGCAGGACTTGTTGTTGCCGTCAGGTGAGCATCCAGCACCAACTTGTCGGGCTTATATCTCGGTAAGTACTGGCCCTAAAATTTTTTTTTTAGCCTATCCTGTTTATAAAAATGCGCTCTTCATTTTTAAAAAAAAAAAAAGATTTTTTTTTTTTTTCAAAATATTCAGAGCAGTGCACGAGTGAACGTAGATCTACGTGTGGACAGTTTAAGGGTTAAGAGAAATTTAAGGGAAATCTTAGAGGCGCCAGAAACAGAGCACTCTGGACAGTTATTTTTCTAGACAGGGATCCAGTGACTCTCAAGCTGGTCCTAGTGGCATTAAAAGACAAAGAAGGGAAGTAACCCCAGATAAGGACTTGTTACCTGAAGTCTTTATGGAGGGGGATTTCCCTTCCAAACACTAACTCCTCCCTATTTCCTCCTCCCTATCTTCCAGAAGACAGCATTAGTCTTCAATAAAGGTATGTAATACTGATTTAATTGTTAAAAAAATATTTTTTTGTGAATATTTTTGTCTGGAACGGATTAATTGTATTTACATTAATTCTTATGGGAATATTATTTCGGTTATAGGCCATTTCGGTTTTAGACCGAGCTTCTGGAACGGATTACGGCCGATAACCGAGGGTCCACTGTATTTCAAATAGTACCTTATCAAAGAGATGCTGCTGGCGATTATACTAAAAAGTGGTTTAGAAGAAATAGTATAACTACAAAATTTTGGGGGGAACTAATGATTTGTTTGAATTGCCTAAGACCTAAAAATTACTTTATATACAGTATTGGAAGTGAAGGTAAAAAAGTTGCCTGTAATGTTAAGCCCTCAAATATATTGCCTTACAAATTCCTAGGCCTCAATTATCCACTACAGATCAGCCATCACTAATCCAGCAATCAGTAATCTGGTTCCATCAGTAATCCAGCACTAATTTCAGCTAGCCTAATTTCAAATTTTCGGGGTCGCCTCTACTGTTTGGTGGTGCTACTTGCTGTGTAAGTCATTCCAATTTATTTTTCTCTATTTATTGTTATAACCTGCTCACTTTTAGCCCAAGCCATGGTTCCAACGAATAAAAGAAAAGCTTCTTGTTGTGTAAAGTACATAAAAGATAAGGTGGCTTTGAAGCTACTGTCGGTCGCCATGAGCACAGCTCGCTCAGATAAGCTGTGACTGGTAAATTTGGACCTACGTAGGTCTGTGTGGCAAGTGTGCACTATATAAAAAAAAATCGTGCAACACTTAGTGCATAATGAGGAAAAAAAACTGTGACCATATTTTTGGTGTGAAACAGTGATTTTGCGGTGTATTTTCATATGGTTTTTATGGTTGTATTCTAGTTTTTTTGGTCTCTGGTAGAATAGAAGATATATTACAAAAATAGATATGATTTTGATTGGTTTTAGGATGGAAAGTACAGTACAGTGGACCCTCGCTATTCGAACACTCCAAAACTCGCCCTTTTATGTAAGTTTATTATTGTAAGTGCTTTTATAAGTGTATTTTTGGGGGTCTGAAATGGACTAATCTAATTACGTACATCATTCCTTATGGGAATAAATTCGTTTGGTAACAGCACTTGAACAGCATTCTGGAATGAGGGTGAGTTTTGGAGTGTTCGAATAGCGAGGGTCCACTGTACCTTGAAATTGAGTTCAAATTAGCGGAAATGTTTGATTTTTGCCGAAGTTCAAGAGTAAACAAATGACGTCATTCTCCAATACATGTCCAACTGGCCGGTCTAATATGTTGTCATGAATGGGTTGACATTATTTACACAATTATTATAATAATGCAGTAGTCTGCATAACAGTAAATCTTCTATTTTTTGTGTGAATAAAAATTCAAAATGGGAAGCAAGCGTAATATAAAAGGGGCCTGGAGATGACTTATGAACAGAGAAAATATTATTTTATTGCCAGGAATGTCTGCATTGTTTATTCCAGACCCTATTTTGAAATTGGCATCTCTTGAAATTTGTGAAACTTGCCAAATTACCAATTTCTGACTACTTTATTGGCTAGTTGAAATAAGTAAATGGGCGGTTTCTTGTACAGTACTCAATTGACAGAATAGAAGGATTACTAGTGAAATAGCTATGATTTTGGTAGACTGGAACAATGGAATGGGCCCAAAATAGGGCGTAAAGCGGGCGAAATCGCTGATGCATAAATATCGTTGTTGGGTTAAGTGTATTCTAACCTAACCACTCTGTAATCCGGCACCCTTCAGGTCCTGATGATGCCGAATTAGTGATGGTCAACCTGTATTTTTATTGAAGGATTTCTCATGAATAGTTTTGATTACAGCCTTTCCTCACATAGCGATGTACTCGTTTACCGACGGTTAACACAAACCCACTACAGTATGCTTCTCACTTAGCGACGAATTTGTTTACTGACGTGGTCTTAGGAACGGAACTCCGTCGTTAAAGTGAGGAAAGGCTGTACTCCGGTTCTTTCACATAAAATGAAATAATAATACTGTACATCAAACTAAGTGCCAAACCCAATAAGAGTCAAATAGCATTGCTTGTAAAATGAAAATCTAAGGGCAAATGAAATTATATTTTGCATTGCACCTAATATGTACTGAAATATTGTACAATGCTGTTTTATAGGTTCATTTCAATTCCTACTTTGTTACATGAATATATAGCCAATTTAAATACGTACTGATTTGTGGGTGACACTAAGGTGTAGGAGGGCATCCATTTGGAACTCGCCTAAACTATCATTTTGCTAGATACCACAAAATAACATAGAGCCACAAAATATCATAAATAATATCCCTTTCTTTAATCCATACTTTTAGATTTTCATGGATTCTGTCTCATATGATGCCTCAATAACAGAACACTTGTATCAAACCAAGTGGAAAAGGAAACTCGGTGTGTGTTAACAGTTTAGCTCTAGTGTCTACTACAATGCACCAAGGTAGTTACCCATTACCGTGTCTTCTATGATGCGTTTACACATGATGTAATTCTACAAGTGGTAAGATCTGCATTTTTTAATTTTTATCATATATGCAGGTTTAACCACTTACTGCCTAGGAAGGGTGACCCAAAAAAAAAAAGAGGAAATGTATTTACTCAATTACTGATTTACCAGAAGTGTGCTGACAGTACAGGTCAGATGACCCTTCAAACTGCATCATCACCCCTCCTTCAGAGTGCAGGCACTGTACCTCCCATCTTTGGGACTCGAGGTCAGCTTGCTGGTTTCCCTGAAACCCTTCATAAATGTTACCTTGTTCATGCTCCAGCAACACATCATAAAAGCCACTTACCTTTATTCCAATTTAATGTATACTCTTAAATCTGTTGGATGCTCAAGCCCCTAACAATTGAAACCTTTGCCCAACCTTCCTCCAGCCCATCTTTGGATGCCTCCTACCCTTACTTCCATCCCAGATTTATAGTACAGTGGTACCTCGACACGAGCAGCTCCCAACTCGAACAATTATGTAAGTGTATTTCTGTAAGTGCTTTTGTAAGTGTAATTTTGGGGTCTGAAACAGATTAATATAATTTACATTATTCCTTATGGGAACAAATTCGTTTGGTATCACTCAAACAGCCTTCTGAATCGAATTAAGCTTGTAAGTCGAGGTACCACTGTACTTAGCGAATGTCCTGTTATTGAATTATTACAGCAGGAATAGATGGGATAATTAAAATGTTAATTACTTGGACAAACTGCTCCTTACCTCAGAAAATAGGGCTCTTTTCAGAGATCTAAGAATTGAGTTCCAGAGGTGAGAAATATACAGTAAAACCTAGATTTAACAGCCTAATAGAGGAAAGTGGGTGGCCAGTAATGATGGTTATGGTGGATAATGATGAGATTATTTTTCTATCTTAACAACAGTTTTGGGACTAAGGAACTTTGTTCATTATTTCTAAGTCAATTGACCAAGCAGATTTTGTCCCTTATTTGCAAAGTCTGTTAAATTGACAGTTTACTGTACAGGGCTTGCATTCTGAAGGATGAGTGGGGATGTTGCTATTTGGTGGGTCATTTTAATCGTGTGTTGTACATTTCTGGTAAGCCAGTTATTGAACTGAGTAATGCTGAATGTGTTTCTTTTGGGATAATCCCAACATGATGGAAAATGGCTAATGTGGTAGAAAATTTTATATATTACCTACAGTTGTTATTGAATTGAGTAATGCTGAATGTGTTTCACTTAGGGTAATCCTAGCACGATGGAAAACGGCTAATGTGGTAGAAATTTTATATATTGTCTACAGTGAAAATTATATTAACTACTAAAAGCTTTATTAGCCTAACCAAAAATAAAGAAATTTACAATGTACTGTATAGTTAATAATGTTTATGGAGTGTGGGGACAAATATTAATAAATTGTTTTGTCTTTCCTGCAGATTCACTTCAGAGTTTTAAGAAAATGATTTAATTTTCTTCCGAAGTGTTTAGTATTTGTATGTGTAATATTATCTTGAGCATATTCTTAATTGTCATTTTATTAGGCATCCTACAGGGACAACACCTTGGGTCTACCTAAGATCTGTCCACCAGAAAATGTTATGAGAATTGACCAATCAACTCTATTTACTTACCTGAAGCATCACCATACTCCTTCACGAATGGTTTTAGCCGGTGTGGGTGTCGATCATGATGCTTTTGTGGAAAGTGCTCAGAAGTACGTAAAATATTTTTCTTGAATTTTTTTGGGGTGCTAAGTAATGATGCTATTTCTCATCTGTCACACTTCATCTGGAGTTCGACATTCTTACTTTACCCACGTTATTGCAAAATCTCTGATTTCTTAACCGACACCAGTTTGCTTTATCATCTGTAACCCCTGTACTACTTTCAGCAAGTCAGTCATCCAAGAAAGGAAAAAGTTGCACCTAGAAATGCAGACACATCCATACCTACTCACAAATGCTGCTGTCTACGACCCAACTAGCCATCATTTCAGATTTCCATAGATGATAAATGGGGACACAATCTAGATTTCACCCTTTGTTTTACCACTTCAAGTTTTTTTTTTTTTTTAACAGCAGTTTGGTCACTTAGTGGCTTCTGCTACTAAATACTGTATCATAAAGTGGAATAGAAAAGTTGGTAGGGCATTGGACAGCTACTGGACTTGACATCAGTTCAAATCTAAAAAAAAAAAAAAAAACTTTGGTTTGTTAAGAATGTTTAGTACATTTTCATATCACATACAAGTTATGCTATATACATTAACCAGCACACAATCTTTCCCATGACCTTTACACCTGTACTAGTAACACCAAAGAACCTAACAGAATGCTATACCATTGAACATAGAAAAAGAACCATTTTAGTTGGACACTGAATTGAGACCATACTACAGTGGACCCCCGGAGTTCGTACTGCTCCAAACTCGAACAATTATGTAAGTGTATTTTTGGGGGTCTAAAAGGACTAATCTAATTTACATTATTCCTTATGGGAACAAATTCGTTCGGTAACGGCACTTGAGCAGCATTCTGGAACGAATTAATGACGAACTCCGGGGGTTCACTGTACTGTACACTTAGACTAGGGCAATTCTGGCACTTTCTTCAGTCCTTAATTTACACATTGTCTTGGTCTATTCCGAAATCCTCCTCGCATCCTCTTGATCAATGCTATTGTTCAGTTTTTCTTGGCAAATAATTTAGATATACAGTAGATGTAGAGACTTCATAGCCACCTTTTCCCTGTACATGTTTCCCGTGCTTTTTGCTGATTTGTTTAATGGGAATTCGCTATTGAGATATCCAGCTCCTATCAGGCATGTATGTGCAGTGTACATTCATTGTATGCGATAAGTGATCTTTGCAAAACGTACTAAAGTTTATTGCAAGGAAATGTGCTAAGTAAGTATTGATGCCCTGATTGAGCTTAATATAGCTGCCATGGGATTGTAACATATCTGCTCCATAAAATGAAGGATTCTTGTCTTGTATTTTCATGTCATTCTACAAAATAGGTTTATCTAGTAAATTTTGCTTCATATTGATTCTAACCAATTGAGTTAGTTTATCTTTTTCTTTTAACTACCATATTAATGGATAAAAAAAAATTGAGCTTGCTTGCTTGTAGATATAAAAAGTGCATAAAATATAATTTTTTGGGATTTTTAAAATACAGTATTTAATGTCATTACAAGTCGGGGTACATGGAGTGTGAATACTGTCCAGATTACCATGAGGAACCCAACACACTTATCCTGAGTAGCTTGCCAGTTATTTATTTTGCATTTGAGTCATAACTTAGCATCATGCAGAATAGGAACACTAAAAATCCTCATGCAAGAGGATTACTTGTGTGCCCAAGTAACAAACCAGTAATCCACATATGTAGTGTAAGACCTGTTCATTCAGGGCTTTGTAAGAGATAATTTAGTTCAGTTTGTCCTAACAAAAAATTCTCATTTGTTTTGCGGGATTATGAAATATTAGTACTTCATATTTTTATTCTTCATTTTCTAGGTTCTTTGTGGAACGTCCAGCTATATGGGAAGAAGATCCTAGCTTGTTTAATAGTCGCACTATTGCTGTTGACCATTCTGTATCACAATACACAGGAGGACTCATAAAGGTAATTTTTTATTTATTTAACTTTTCTGTCATTTCTGAGCAAGGCAAGGTATTTCAAAGAAAACATTAAATACCACTTAATTGGTTTCTTTGCAAAAAGTAACAAACATAAATCAGCATTTGCCCATTGAAACTTCTCCCCAATCAACTTTTATTTTTCTAATCTCTTGAGTTTTACCTCATACTTTATAGACTTGTCTGCTGACAAATTCACTTAAAAGTATCTAAATTCATTCAATTCCTCCATGCAAATTATCGACTACCTCAAGGGCAGAGATTATTATCATAATCAAAGGGGAGCGCTAAACTTGTAGGATTATACAGCGCATGTAGGGGGGATGGAAGGTATTCAGGCTCAATTCAGGGAACTGGAGCACAGATCCAATTCCCTAGATCAAGAGCCCCTCACCAATGTCACAAGGACAGAGATACTGTGGTTTGCTAATGGAGGATAGTCTTCACCCCTCTTTGCATTGGATGACCCACAGGGATTTAGCATTTTACTTGATTTATTTTATTCCTGTGTTCTCTATTCTTCCATTTACTCTCATCACATTGCTCTTTATGACATTCCCTTCCAAATTTTTTCTTTGTGGTTCTTTGCAAATATGTATATTATATTGTACAATCAGGTCTTACCACACTTGTTGAGGCAGAGGATGGTTCACTACACCCAAAATTCTTACTTAACCCTTTCACTGTGACATACAGCTACATTATTGATGCAAGGGCCCATCACGTAGATCTCTGGCAAGAGCTCATTTTCCTCAGATAAGGTGTGAGCAATCAATTTTTGCCTAGATTTGAGAGAGTGCATCTCGGCGGGAAGTGTGCACAGATAAAAAAAAAAAATCCTGCCTCATGTGGTGCATGATGGGAAAAGCAAAACTCTGATCTTGTTTGGTTTAAGTTAGCAACTTTGAAAGAGTTTTCTAGGATAGTTTTTGTTTTATTGGCTATTTCTTGATATCATTGGATAGAATGGAAGAGAAAACAGTGAAATAGAGATCATTTTAGTTGGTTCCAGGAATGGAAGAGCTTGAAATCAGCCTCAACATAGCAGATTATAATTATTGTAATCAAAACAAACAAGGGTCATACAGCGCTGCCTAAACCCCACTGTTTGTTTTATGGGTTTTTATTGGGTCTCATTCAATTATTGGGACACCATAAGCCATGACCAATCATTCCTGGTTGTATTTTATTGTCCAAGAAATAGGGTAATTCTTCAATTTTTTGTGATGAATTCAAAATGGAAGGCAAGTGTAATATAGGAGAGGCCTGGGGGATATGATTAATGAGCAGAGGAAATGTTTTAGTGCCTGGAATGTTTAGCTATTATTTTGGACTGCTTTTAATTTACCAATTTCTGTGCACTTTATAGGGTAGTTTGATAGTTGAACGAGTAGTTTCGTGTACTTAATAGATAGAACGGAAGGCATACTAGTAAGATTGCCAAGAATTTGGTCGAATTGACCAATGGAATTGGCTAAGTCACTGAAACTGCTGATGTGTAATTTGCACCCATTTATAAGTTTTCCATCAAATTTCATATTTTTTGGTATCATTACTTTTGGAAAAAGATTCTCTACCATTTCAGACTTTTTTTTAAATGTAAACACTGTGAGCACTTTTAATTTTGGGGGTCTGGATAGTAAAATTATCAATAAAACAAAATTATAGGGAAAGGCCACCCAAAAGTTTTTTGTCCAAAATTATTACAGTAATGTTATAAGTAGAGTTGGTTCATTTTATCGAGCATACGACCAGACCGGACAGCAGTTCTATATAGGGGATTGGGCCCTCTTCATATCTATTTTAATCAGACGCCCCTTTAAGTGTACATGTTGAGCCTTTGTCTGGTCAGATTTTATGGAGGTGTTTTATTGACAGTTTACTTCTTTCTTTCTTTCAACACATCGGCCGTTTCCCACCGAAGCGGGGTGGCACAAAAGGAAAAACGAAAGTTTCTCCTTTTACATTTAGTAATATATACAGGAGAAGGGGTTACTAGCCCCTTGCTCCCGGCATTTTAGTCGCCTCTTACGACACGCATGGCTTACGGAGGAAGAATTCTGTTCCACTTCCCCATGGAGATAAGAGGAAATAAGAACAAGAACTAGTAACAAAATAGAAGAAAACCTAGAGGGGTGTGTGTATATATATGCTTGTACATGAATATGTATTGTGACCTAAGTGTAAGTAGAAGTAACAAGACATACCTGAAATCTTGCATGTTTATGAGACAGAAAAAAGACACCAGCAATCCTACCATCATGTAAAACAATTACAGGCTTTCGTTTTACACTCACTTGGCAGGACGGTAGTACCTCCTGGGCTGTTGTTGTCTACCAACCTACTACCTATACTCAGTAAACTTCTTCCCCTATAATTCTTACAATCTCTTTTATCCCCCATCCCTTTATATAAAGGAACTATACATGCTCTCTGCCAATCTCTAGGTACCTTTCCCTCTTTCATACATTTACTAAACAAAAATACCAACCACTCCAACACTATATTTCCCCCTGCTTTTAACATTTCTGTCATGATCCTGTCAGTTCCAGCTTCTTTACCCTCTTTCATTCTACATAATGCCTCGCGCACATTCCCCACACTCACATCCTGGTCTTCTTCACTCCTAAACGATGTTATACCTCCCTGGCCAGTGCATGAAATTACCCCCTCCCTTTTTTCATTGACATTTAAAAGTTCCTCAAAATATTCCCATCATCTACCCAATACCTCCAGCTCCCCATCTACTAACTCCCCTACTCTGTTTTTAACTAACAATTCTAATCGTTCCCTAGGCTTTCTTAATTTGTTTATCTCCAAAAAATTTTCTTGTTTTCAGCAAAATTTCTTGACAGAGCCTCTCCCACTCTATCATCTGCTCTCCTTTTGCACTCTCTCACCACTCTCTTCACCTTTCTTTTACTCTCCATATACTCTGCTCTTCTATTAACACTTCTGTTTTGTAAAAACCTCTCATAAGCTACCTTTTTCTTTTTCATCACACCCCTTTACTTCATCATTCCACCACTCTCTCCTCTTTCCTCCTGCACCCACCCTCCTATATCCACAAACTTCTGCCCCACATTCTAATACTATCCCAACCCTCTTCAACCCCCCCACTACTCATACTTGCACTAGCCCACCTTTCTGCCAAAAGTTGCTTATATCTCACCCCTAACTGCCTCCTCCCTTAGTTTATACACTTTTACCTCTCTCTTACTTGCTGTTGCCATTTTCTTTTTGTCCCATCTACCTTTTACTCCAACTGTAGCTACAACTAAATAATGATCCGATATATCCGTTGCCCCTCTATAAACATGTACATCCTGAAGCCTACCCATCAACTTTTTATCCACCAATACATAATGACTAAATTAATTCATAGCATTAGAAATCTTCTGTATGAAGAGAGATTGAAGTCCCTTAAATTACATTCACTTGTAAGACGAAGAATGAAGGGAGACATGATCGAAGTGTACAAGTGGAAGATGGGTATTAACAAAGGGGATATAAATAAGGTCTTGAGGATATGAGAGCCTGCAATAATGGATTCAAATTAGATAAGTTTAGATTTAGAAAGGATATAGGAAAGTATTGGTTTGGAAATAGGGTAGTTGATGAGTGGAATAGTCTGCCTAGTAGGGTTATTGAAGCTAGGACCTTGGGTAGTTTCAAATTTAGGTTAGATAAATACTTGAGAGGGGTTGGATTTGAGTGGGACTTGCACATGAGTAAATAGAATTATCAAAGCTTATTGCTTGGGTAGTGTTGCAAACCCTGAACAAGATAATTGGGTTAAGTGGTTGATGGACCACTTGGGTGCTGCACTTCAGGTGTTACTGGGCTGCAGTGCCCGGTGCGACGTCACCACAGTCAATGTCAGGGCGGGGGAACCTGCCTTGAGGTAGTATGGTTTACGACTTCACTGAGTCAGCAGTGGATGGCTTACGATTACCATAGCCTCACTGTACCGAGCCAGATTTTCTGCTGGCTGCCATAATTAGTGGTTGCACGACAGGTCACGCAGTGACACAGATGGCTCGTGTGACACGCCGCTGAGCTTGTCTGACATGGAGGGTGTAAACCAGCGACTGAGGTGTCTAAGGGGCACAACTAGAGAGGGGCGCTGTAACACAGAGAACAGGGTGTCGGTAGACACAGAGATGTGATATGTGTCGTGTGACATGGGCAAGGGTGTTACAACGGGACAAGGGTGTCTTGACATGGAGAGATGGAGGGTTAACACACAAAGTGTGAGACATCAGGGGTGTGGTGTCATGTGACAATAATGTAAATTGAGTTATTGTGATATGTGTCTTGTGACACTGAGTTATTGTGATGTGTGACACTGAGTTTGTGATAGGTGTCGTGTGACACTAAAAATAAAACTGTCTTAGTTACCGCACGGATAAGACAGGATAGTCATTGAAATTTAACAATGTGATATTATTGTTGATTGTACAAATTATTACGCTTATTGTACAAAGTCCATACTTTTATTTTTATATGCTGTTGTACAAAGATTGTACTACTATTGTATATATAAATTTTTACTAGTAAAAGAAATGTATATCTCTTTATAAATTAAATGTATTTGTGTACTTTATATACCCCGGACATTAACCTTTATTATATTATTGCAGTATTACGAGGTTGGTTATGAAAGCAGTATTTAGATAACAGGCCGAGTAATCGGGTTTTGCCCAGCTCTCTTAACTAATATTGTAGTAGCATTGAAGATTGGGTTCAGCAAATATTCTATTAGTGGGATGGATTGTGAAGAACCTGCCTAGTATGGGCCAACAGGCCTGCTGCAGTGTTCCTCCTTTCTTATGTTCTTATAATCTAACAAACTACTTTCATTACATGCTATATCATACCTTGTATACTTATTTATCCTCTTTTTCATAAAATATGTATTACTTATTACCAAACCTCTTTCTACACATAGCTCAATTAACCCTTTGACTGTCGGAGGCCCCATTCTGAAACTGTCATTCTATGTCGGAAAATTTTGGAAAAAAAAATAAATTATTTTTTCTTATGAAATGATAGAGAATCTTTTCCCGATTGTAATGACACCAAAAGTATGAAATTTGATTAAAAACTTACGGAATTACGCTCTCGCAAAGTTAGCGATGTCAGTGATATATACACATCAGCGATTTCGCCGACTTTGAGCCCTATTTTAGGCCAATTCCATTGGGACAGTCAACCAAACTCATAGCTATTTCTTTAGAACTCCATTTGTTCTATCGATTGAGTACAAGAAATCACCAATTTACCGATATCAACTACCCAATAAAGTGGTCAGAAAATGGCAATTTCGCCAATTTCATGCAAAATAAAAAAGATGTCAATTTCAAAATAGGGTCCAGAATAAACAATGCAGACATCCCTAGCACTAAAATAAGATGTTATCTGTTCATTAGTCATGTCTTTAGGCCCCTCTTACATTACTCTTGCTTTCTATTTTGATTTTTTATTCATACAAAAATAGAAGATTTATTGTTATGCAGACTATTGCATTATTGTAAAAACTGTATAAATAATATCTGTGCACTTGTGAAAGAATATTAGACTCACCAGTTGATGTGTATTGGACGCATGGTGTGATTTGTTTACTTTTGAACATTGGCAAAAATCGAACATTTCCGCTACTTTGAGCTCAATTTCAAGATCGTTTACATCATGAAACTAATCAAAATCATCTCTATTCCTGTAATATGTTTCCCATTCTATCAAATGTGACCATGAAAAAGAGAATACAACCATAAATACTATACGAAAATACACCTCAAAGACGGCGTTTTAATTAAAAAACGGTCGGAGTTTTTTTTCTCATTATGTACTGCTTGCTGCAGGATTTTTATACTGCGCACACTGACCACACAGACCCATTCTCTCACATGTGGGCCTACCAGCTTTCTCCTGCTTGATTTGAGGCCGCTAGAATTTAGGCGTATAAATACGTCTGAAACATTGGCTCGTAAGACGTAAATATACGTCCGAAACAGTCAAAGGGTTAAAGGCTCCCCATTTACATTTACCCCTGGCACCCCAAATTTATCTACTACTCCCTCCACATTTTTACCCACCTTAGCATTAAGATCCCCAACCACAAGTACTCTCACTTGGTTCAAAACTCCCCATGCACTCACTCAACATTTCCCAAAATCTCTCTCTCTCTCCTCTACACTTCTCTCTTCTCCAGGTGCATAAACACTTACTATAACCCACTTTTCACTTATTATTATAATCATTGGGGAGTGCTAAACCTGTAGGATTATACAGCGCATGTGGGGGGCATGGAAGGTATTCAGGCTCAATGCAGGGAACTGGAGCACAGATCCAGTTCCCTAGATAAAGAGCCCCTCACCAGCATCAAGGAACCTCCCTTGAGGGGTGTCCCACTAAAATCTTTGCTCTGCATATTGTGCCTTCATACCTATTGTTAATCCTTTGTTTCAAGTATCATCTAATTTCTATATTATTATTTTTTTTTTATTAAAACATTGGCCATCTCCCACCAAGGCAGGGTGGCCCTAAAGAGAAAACTTTCATCATTCACTCCATCACTGTCTTGCCAGAGGTGCACTTACACTACAGTTATAAAACTGCAACATTAACACCCCTCCTTCAGAGTGCAGGCACTGTACTTCCCATCTCCTGGACTCAAGTCGGGCCTGCCAGTTTCCCTGAATTCCTTCATAAATGTTACCCTGCTCACACTCCAACTGCACGTCAAGTCCTAAAAAACATTTGCCTCCATTCGCTCCTAACACGCTCACGCATGCTTGCTGGAAGTCCAAGCCCCTCACACAAAACCTCCTTTACCCCTCCCTCCAACCTTTCCTAGGCCAACCCCTACCCAGCCTTCCTCCACTACAGATTTATTCACTGTCATTTTATTTCCTTCCATCCTCTCTACATGTCAGAACCACTTATTATAATGAAAACTAAGTACTAAACCCACAAGGGTCATACATTATTATTATTATAATCAAATAGAAGCGCTAAACCACAGGGGTAGGGGTCATACAGCACTGTCTAATTTCTATTTTAGTTCATGATTATATTAGGCTTGTTGGTGCATTTTAATGGTTTCTCATCCCTTTGTAGTATCAAGTCATATTACTTTTTTTTCATCAAATCGGCTGTATCCCACCGAGGCAGGGTGACCTAAAAAGAAAAACAAAAGTTTCTTTTAAATTATTATCAAAAAAAGAAGTGCTAAACCTACAAGGGTCATACAGTGCAGCAGGGCAGGGAGGGGAAGGGTGCAGGGGTATTGGGTAGCAAGAGGGAGAGGGATTAATATTAGGTCACGCAGTGCAGGGTTTCTTTTTAAATTTAGTAATATTTTGGGTTATAAAGTGCAATATTCTTTCTACTCTCCTCACAGTGTTACTCATAATTTTTATAATTCTCATTTACTTTTAAATATACTCAGTATATGTAAGTTTTATTTTCATATTATCAACATATTTAATGTCATTGTTTTATTCTTTTTTTAAGGAAGAAGCAGATCTTTCAGATGTATCGTTAGGCCCGAACCCTCTTCCAGAGTTAGCACACTTGGTAATAGGCCTAGAGTCTGTGAGCCACCAGCACGATGACTTTGTCACATCGTGTGTGCTCAACATGATGATGGGAGGAGGTGGCAGCTTCAGTGCAGGTGGCCCAGGCAAGGGCATGTATACCCGCTTGTACACCAATGTCCTTAACAGGTAAAGGAACTTTAAACATGTGTATAATGTTTATTATTTTGAAAATTTTGCAAGATACGTACAAGTTTTATAAACAATATTTAGGCAGGCATTTGTGAGTGTGTTAGGAGTGAATGGAGACATAGTTTTTGGGACCTGATGAGCTATTGGAGTGTGAGCAGGATAATATTTTGTGAAGGGATTCAGGGAAACTGGTTAGCTGGACTAGAGTCCTGGAGGTGGGAATTACAGTAGTCCCCCTGTATTCGTGGGTATACGTTCCAAGACCTACCTACCTTGGATAGTAGCAAACCCTATAAGTAATTTTAAAGGAGAGGTTTGGGATAATGGCTGTTTGGAGTGACATCTAAACTGTTGTATCTGAGGGCCTCTGTGATCATGTGTGAATGATGGTGAAAGGGGTTTTTCTTTTTTTGAGTTGCCCTGCCTTAATGGGAGACAGCCAACATGTTGAAAAAAAAAAAAATTAGAAATTTCGCATACATGATGAGATTCTTCAAGTCTTGTTTTCATTTCCTCCTTGAAGGAATATTAAAAGATGATCTATACTATTTCTTTTACAGATTAGCTGTATTTCTAATTTCCTTTTTCAGATATCATTGGATGCACAATGCCACTGCTTATAATCATGCATATAGTGACAGTGGTGTGTTTTGCATTCATGCCTCTGCTCACCCCTCACACCTTGGAGAACTCACGCAAGTTCTTACTAGAGAGTTTGCTGCTATGGCTGGGTATATGAGTAAGGAAGAGCTTGAGGTCAGTATGCAGCATGTTTTTTTTTTGTCAAGTCTGTAACTTTGTGTATTCCATTTATGTTCATGGACACAAATTATGCAGAGTTTCACAAAATTTCATTCTTGAATATTTTCAATTATCATTTTTCAGGCGGCTGTCTTCAAATTCCAAGCTAAATGGCATTTAGCTTGGAATCTGGCATGTCCATGTTATTCCCAATAGTTTAATTATTAGTCTAACTGAAAAATAATAATAATGGCTCAAATTGGTAAGTCATATTCAAAATTTTGAACCCTGTAGAAGTTCTTTACAATTTCTTAGTGCCTCATCTGTTTACTCAGTTTACATCTCATTTCTGGTCTTTTCATGTCAGTCAATCTGCTTGTTTATCCTGTTATTACCCCGGAGTGTTTCAGACATGATCACATCTAACCTGACCCTTTGCTCCTCCAGTGGTGCAATATGAGGTATATTAGGCATTCTCTTATTGCTCGTGTCTTTCACTTCCAAAACCAGTTTGGTTGCAAACCTCAATCTTTTTGTTACTTAAATATTTAAGAATTGTCAGGTTTTGAGCATAGAGTTGGCTATTAGCCAGCATGTTGTAAAGGCTTCTCTGCATGTCCAGCCTGGGCCTTTAGTATGGGAAAGATTATGTAATACAGTGGACCCTCGGTTTTCGTTGAAAATTCTTTCCAGAATGCTGTTCGAGTGCCGTTACCAAATGAATTTGTTCCCATAAGTACAAATGTAAGTTAGATTAGTTGTTTCAGACCCCCGAAAATACACTTACATAATTGTTCGATTTTGGAGGTGAACGAAAACTGAGGGTCCACTGTACTGTATAGTATTTAGTAGATGCCTATCTGCTTATAAAAATTAGAACTGTATTTATGAAACTTATTGACATGTTTTATACTTTTTTCCTCAGAGGGCAAAAGTACAGCTCCAGTCAATGTTACTAATGAATCTAGAGAGCCGACCTGTAGTATTTGAGGACATTGGGCGACAGGTACTAGCTACAGGAAAAAGACTTCAGCCTCAACATTTTATGCATCTTATTAGTAAGTTTCTATAAAGTTGAAAATAGTGTAGCCTGAGTGCTAGTAGTAGTTGGGTACAAAGATAGAAGGAATGTTTAAGGAGCTGTTTTGGTACAAATTTAAGAAGGAATTTAGGAATGAGAGATAACTGAAATCTAGATAAAAAAAAAATGGTCTTTGATTAGTTTTAAGAATTAGAGATGGCAGATTAGTTTTGTGGAGGGGGGATGGTCAGACCTGGCATAATATATTTAATTATCAAGTGGTAAAAAGATTTGATAGCTTTGATGTATACCCTTTAATGAGAAGCAATTTTATCCAGTGACAATAATTCTTGCTTTCCAGATAAGGTGAATACAGATGACATCATGCGAGTAGCAGGACAAATGCTGCGCAGTAAGCCTGCAATAGCAGCTCTGGGAACCCTTAGCCGTCTACCGAACTTAACAGATATCGAAGGCGCCCTATTACATCGTAATGGACAGTTGCCATCGAAAAGAAAATTTACACTGTTCCGATAATTTAGTAAAATTAAATAATAAAATTCCCTTTTGTACTTATTTTCCAGTACATTTTTAATTTTGATGTACAGAATTCTAAGCTTACTTAGGGTACAACTACATCAGATTTTGTAGTTAATAAACTATATTCATGTTTATTTTATGCAATTTGTTATTACAAAGTGATTTCAAATAAAATAATCCCACTTGGGTATTATTGGGCATTTTTTTCAATTTTATTTGTAAAATGTTCGTTTGAATAAAAAGTCTGTTCGACATATCCTGTTGGACTGCCCACTCTATCAACGAGCACGCAGAATTTACCTCCAACGACGTCTTCGCTCTGCGGCCCTTTCTTTACCTTCCCTTCTTGCAGATGGCCCCTCCTTTAATCCTGACTCTCTCATTGACTTTTTGACAGAAACTGACTTACTACACAAACTCTGAAGATTATACCTCTAGCACCTCCCTCAGTCCCTTCTACCTCGATCTCTTGCTACCCTCCTCCCCTGCACTATCCACCGTCATCTTGCACTCCATACCCTACTAATCGTCCATCTCCCTCTTACAACCCACTCTCCCTGCATCCTACAATAACCTGCAGCGCTGTATAACCCCTGTGGTTTAGCGCTTCTATTTGATTATAATAATAATAATGAATAAACAAGTGACCAAAATTACAGCTAACCCTTAATCCGAGAGGCAGTTTTAGAGAATTCTAGGGCATCAAGAAAAAATATAATTAAGAGAAAGCTGAATACACCAGTCTTACCTCTTCCATTAGTCGGGATTACCAAGACTTTTGGTTGTCCTTGCATCATAGTTGACTGGAGGAGTCTAGTCTCTCAAGACTACACAAAGATCACACGAGTTTTGCCCAAACATAGTGGAACGGCATTCTTCTCTAAAGAGGACGATTCAGTCGTTTGGATAAGTATTACAATCTGAAATAGATGGAACACATTTTCAATATCTCAACACCCTGCATGACCCTTTTTGGTTTAGCACTTAAATGGATTATAATAATAACACCCTGCAAGGTTTACTGTATCCACCTTTGTTTCTGAAAATATCTTTGCAGGTGCTCTTTATGACTATTCACTGTTGAGTAAACATACTACCACAATTTTTTTCCTTGAGGAGGGTGTCGTGATGTCAGTGAAGAACCCTTCATCCAAGGAACTGGAGCTGCCCTCCCTTTCCACTGATCAAACCCAATTCTGTTCAATTCCCCAGGCACTGTGCGATCCCCTATAAGTCTAGCGCTTCATCAATATAATACTCTTCCTCTTTTACCTTTTTCGAATTACTTTTATTTTCCTTAAGCTACTATTTTTTTTTCCTGAATTACCATGTCCAACTACTATGAAGTAAAGTAAAACCTTGATTTAATGGACTTCAGAAACACCTGACAAAATCTGCTGGGTTGGAAACAAGCTAAGTTGCTCTAGAACTGGTCATAGTTACAATCATGGCAAGAAAATCTCATCTCTATCCACCACAGTTGTCGTTACTGGCCACCTGCTCTCCCTCTTAGCCCATTAAATCAAGGTTTCACTGTGGGTTTAATACTTGACATAAATATTTGACCAGAACTGGAACAGAAATGAATAGTTTTATCAGATATATTTAGACAATAGTCCTACTTTGTGTAGCTTTCACCTGCTTGTTTACTTTGCTAATATGAAGTTTTTAATTATGGTAACATTTGTTTATAATTAACCTAGGTTACAAGGAGGGGGGGTAGGATTCTCATCTCTGAAAAAAAAAAGTTTTGTATTTTGATGTAAATATGTAATATATCTTTTAATAAAATGTTTTGTTGAATAAGAATACTGTACAGAATTAAATTTATCCTTTTCTTAAATAGCAATATTTTCAGCAATTAAAGAATCACGTGAGGATTTTCTTTTCACCTCGACAGCTGTCCTCTGCCAAATGCAGTGACCAAAAATAGAAAATACTTTCCTCATCAATCATTCAATCTGTTTTGACAACACAGTTCAGAGTATTCTCTGAACTCAACATCCCTACCCATCTTTAAGAGTGCAGGAACTCAAGTCTAACTTGTTTCCCTGAATCCCTTCATAATCAGGAGGCTAATAAACAATAAGCATGAAGAAAAAGAGGAACTATTGAATAGTCTCCCCGGGAAGATAAGAAAGGGGTAAAGTATAACACACACAATGACCAGTCTACAACAATTGACCCAAAAATAAACAGTCATCCACGGGAAAAAACACAGGAGACAAAAACATTAGCTAACTCAGCCCCCAGTCCCAGGACTGACCCAGACCCAGCCCCCAGCCATAGTGAACATCCGGTTTTGGTTAAGGACGCCACCACAGCCATAGCCTCTAATACAGATATAGTAGGGGAGTCCTCTTCCAGGGAAAATGTTGGCCCCATGTCATCAAAGGAGAAAAGCGCAGATAACGAGGAAAACCAAGGAGTGGAAAGAGAGGAAAAAACGCAGATAATTCTGCAGATCTTTGGG
>WNWK01005669.1:94232-116475 GCA_009830355.1 Cherax destructor | reverse complement strand
AACACCCCAACCTCACGCTTTAAAACACTGCAGCAGCTAGCCATAATTGCACCCCTTCACACTAATTCCCAAAGCAGCTCAGGGACTGCGACCACTCGTTAGCATAAACATGAACTCGCAGCTGTCCTGACAGCCACATGGTCCACCTGCCACATTTAATACCCCTTTCCTCAACATGACCTTAACCCCCAGTGTTTTTACACACTGCAGCCACACATGGTATGATGGTTACATCACTTTAAAACATAACTCTTACCTCTGGCACACACATCCTGCCCAGAAAAAATATAAGAAAGACCAGTGCAATCCTACCAGCTTGAAGCCATCCAGGAGAGTGAGAGAGAGGGAGGGGCTTAGCTAGGCTCCTCCCACTCAAAACAAACAAAAGAAAGACTGTCACCTTGCATCATTCCACATGCACCCACAAAAATTTGTTTTTCTCATACACCTTATTTACCTTTTACAAAGAGAAATACAATTTTATAAACTACTGGGAACGCTTGAAGTTTCTAAACCTGTACTCCCTAGAACGCAGGTGGGAGAGATACATTGTTATATACACGTGGAAAATTCTTGAGGGATTAGTACCAAACTTGCACACGAAAATCACCCCCTACGAAAGCAAAAGACTCGGCAGGCGATGTAACATCCCCCCAATGAAAAGCAGGGGTGCCACTAGCACGTTGAGGGACAACACAATAAGTGTCAGGGGCCCAAGATTGTTCAACTGCCTCCCAGCATACATAAGGGGGATTACCAACAAACCCCTGGCTGTCTTCAAGCAGGCACTGGACAGGCACCTAAAGTCGGTACCTGACCAGCCAGGCTGTGGTTCGTACATTGGACTGCGTGCGGCCAGCAGTAACAGCCTGGTTGATCAGGCTCTGGTCCAACATGAGGCCTGGTCACAGACCGGGCCGCAGGGGCGCTGACCCCTGGAATTCTCTCCAGGTAAACTCCAGGTAAACAGTGGACCCCCTGTTTATGTACAGCTCCAAACTCGAACAATTATGTAAGTGTATTTTTGTAAGTATATTTTTTGGGGGTCTAAAAGAACTAATCTAATTTACATTGTTCCTTATGGGAACAAATTCGTTTGGTAACGGTACTTGAACAGCATTCTGGAACGAATTAATAACGTAAACCGCGGGTCCACTGTACTTATTTAAATGTGTGTGTGTATATACTACAACCTATTATATTGAGAGCATCAGGCTTGACTCAGCTTCTTCTCAGTCTTAAGAGTGGCCTGCCCTTAGGACATCATTAAGCAGCCGTGACCCCATCAATTCAATATAATTAGGTACAGTGGACCCCCCGCCTAACGAGCAAAATTCATTCCAGAAGCCTGCTCAAGTGCCATTACCGAACGAATTTACTTCCTTAAGAAATAATGTCACGTAGGTTAGTCAACACGACTCACGAAATCGTAATGACACGATTGCAAACAAACCATACCACGGGTGGGGTTCGAACCCGCGGTCAGAGTCTCAAAACTCCAGACCGTCGCGTAAGCCACTAGGCCAGCTAGCTTCAATAAGATTCATCCAACTAGGTATATTTCTACACCATAGGAAGGTTAGCATAGGCACCACTGTGTCCACAAATGCAAGTTTTTACAGACGAATCTCCCGCTAGCATGGCCATGACGAACTCTAGCTCAAGTCCCCCTCAAAGCCGTCAACATGACTCACAAAATCGTAATGACACGATTGCAAACAAACCATACCACGGGTGGGGTTCGAACCCGCGGTCACAGAGTCTCAAAACTCCAGACCGTCGCGTAAGCCACTAGGCCAGCTAGCTTCAATAAGATTCATCCAACTAGCGGGAGATTCGTCTGTAAAAACTTGCATTTGTGGACACAGTGGTGCCTATGCTAACCTTCCTATGGTGTAGAAATATACCTAGTTGGATGAATCTTATTGAAGCTAGCTGGCCTAGTGGCTTACGCGACGGTCTGGAGTTTTGAGACTCTGTGACCGCGGGTTCGAACCCCACCCGTGGTATGGTAGGTTAGTCTATTTCAGACCCCCAAAAATACACTTCCACAAGCACTTACAATATTATACTTACATTAATTGTACGATTTCTGGGGTGCTCGTTAGGCGGGGGTCCACTGTATTCCAGAGTACAGTGGTACCTCGAGTTACGATGGTCCCCAAAATCGCCCTTTTATGTAAGTTTATTTTTTTAAATGCTTTTGTAAGTATATTTTTGGGGGTGTAAAAGGACTAGTCTATTTTACATTATTCCTTATGGGGATAAATTCGTTTGGTAATGGCACTTGAACAGCATTCTCGAACGAAAAAATATCGTAACTCGAGGTACCACTGTAATTGTTACTTAAATACATCAGTACATGTTGAGTCCTATAGCCCCATAACACCAGACCTCGTGGTGGATCAGAGCCTGATCAACCAGGCTGTCACTGTTTGCATCCATCCTTGCAAATAAAAAGTTGATTTTCATATTTTGTTTTTAGTAAATTACTAGATTTTTTTTAGATTAGCTTTGGTTAGAACGTCATTTATTAAAATTAACATCTTATACATAATGCATTACACAGAGGTGATAAGAATTTCTGAAAGTTTGAACAAATTGCAGCAATTCATCTAAGCTCTAAATTAGTCAGATAATCACTTTCTATAATTGTGAACAGTCGCCTATCCAACTGTCATTGCAGCATTGAAGTACTGACTTTGATTATGAGGATGGACTGCCTTATCAGATCTCAGCATACTGCAGGTAGAATGTGGCATTTCATGTTATATGAAGCCTTGAGAATGGTCATGAGTAGAAGACATAATTTGTAGACTACCATCTCATAATACCTGGAGTGTGTTCCAAGGGTCAATGTGGTGGATCAGGGCCTGATCAACCAGGCTGCTATTGCCGGCCACATGGAAACCAACGTGTGAACCACAGCCCGGCTGGTCAGGTACTGACTTTAGGTGCCTGTCTGGCTCCTCCTTGAAGACAGCCAGGGGTCTTTTGGTAATCTCCCTTATGTATGCTGAAAGGCAGTCGAACTATCTTGGGCCCCAGACACTTATTGTATTGTCTCTTAGTGTACTCATGGCACCCCTGCTTTTCAATGGGGATATGTTGCACTACCTGCCATATAGTACATTATTCTCAGGAAGGTACTGTGTAACCAGCATGAATTTACAACTTCCCATAAATATAATATTGATAATTAAAATAATTATACAATAATTAAGAGCCAAAGCCCAGCTTATATATATATATGAACATTCCTAAGTGGGTTACAAACTCTTAACCCATCCAAGTAACACCTATCTAAAGTATATGCCTATCTAGTAATATGCCCAAACCACTTCAGCACCCTACCCCTCCTCTGCCTTCTGACTAATAATTTTGTAAACCAACATAATCTTCCAGTTTCTAGATTCTGAATTCAAATTCAACTTTATTTCTGATAATATTACAAAGTAGGGTGTACATATGATATTTATATATTTTATGAAGTAGATATTACAAGATGGCCAATGATATGCCTAGGCATTTCAGGCATTCTTATGATAGGTCTTACTCAATAATGACACAATGATTATACTGATATTAAGGTTAGGTAATTGTAGTGATTAACTAGGTTTATAAAATTGAGGTACTGAAATTCAAACATTTAAGAATTTAACAATTAGTTTATATATTAATGGTAAAGGTGATGTATTGGCATAATACAGTTTCTATATTGGAGTGTCTTAGGCAAACTTATGACTAGCTTAAGAATTATGAAGCAATAGTTGTATTAGAATTTTGGTTACAGTCATGTGCAAATTAAGGGGAATCACAGATATCAATAAGTGTATTTTGCTGTTGATATGTTCAAGATAAAAGTAGTTTTCATGTGGTTAGCTACCGGTTTGGTGCGTAAGTGAGATAAGATGTTTTTTAACGGTGCTTTTGAAAATGGAGGTTGTGTCTGCAGTTCTAGAGTTTTCAGGCAGGGAGTTCCAGATTTTAGGCCTCCAGGCTTCCCCTCATTGCAGTATTTAACCCTTTCAGGGTCCAAGGCCATTTTTGGAAGGGGTGCGCCAGTGTCCAAGAATTTTCCAAAAAAAAAATTAATTTTTTCTTATGAAATGGTAGAGAATCTTTTTCTGAAGGTAATAAAACAAAAAGTACAAAATTTGATTGAAAATTGACGAAATTATGCTCTCATGAATTTTCATGTGTCAGCGATATTTACACATCAGCGATTTTGCCGACTTTGACTCCCATTTTAGGCCAATTAGTATATTACTCCAGTCGACCAAATTCTTAGCTATTTCACTAGTATTACTTCTATTCTATCGATTGAACACAAGAAATCGCCTAGTCAACTGTTTCAACTACAAAATAAAGTGATTGGAAATTGGTAATTTAGCCAATTTAACTCAAAGTTCAAAATATTCCAATTTCAAAATAGGGTGCAAAATAAACAATGCAGGCATTCCTGGCACTAAACTAACATTTCCTCTGTTCATTAGTTACTTTTTCATTCTTTACAAATGAATTCCATTTTTATTTTTTATTCACATAATGAATTTTTATTCAAACCAAAAAATGGAAGATTTAATGTTATGCTATATTGTAATAATTATACAAATAATATCACTACATTTGTGAACATATATTAGACCTACCAGCTGGCGCGTATTAGACGTGTGAGGTCATTTGTTTACTTTTGATTATCGGCAAAAATTGAACATTTCCGCTACTTTGAGCTCAGTTTCAAGCCATTTCCAGTACTAAAACCAATCAAAATCATCTCTATATCTGTAATATATCTTCCATTCTATCAAATGAGACCAAGAAATCGCAAATACAACTATAAAAAATATACGAAACAACACTGCAAAGTCGCTGTTTTAATCGAAAATTACGTACGGGTTTCAGTTTTTTTTCTCTCATTATGCACTGTGTGCTGCAGGATTTGTTTTATGTGGTGCACACTTACCACATAGATGTATTCTCTCATATCTAGGCCCAAATTTACCGCTCAAAGCTTATCTCTGAGTGAGCTGAGCTCATGACGTAGAACTACGGTTTGGACCCAGAACTCAAAGCCGTAGAATTACGGCACGGACCCTGAAAGGGTTAAATCTCATGCCTTACACCCATACATTTTGTTAATTTTTTTTTTCTCTATAAATGAACCTTCTCTCCGCAGATACCATAAAACTTCAATTTTTTTTTTGTCTCTTCTGTGCTATGGTTCAACTTATTTTTTATAGACTCGTCTGCCAACACATCCAATCTCAAATATCTAAATATTTTCAGATTTGTACACCCTCCTAATGTTTCAGTGCCTAAACTTTTTGTTTCTCAACATCTTGCTCTTTTCCGTGTTCACTTTTAATTTTCTTCTTTTACACGTTAACCCGAACTTGTCCACCAACCTTTGCAACTTCTCTTCAGAATATCCAAAAAAAACTGTCACTGACAGAGAGCAACCGTTGCAACTCCCACTTTATTGACGATATACAGTACAAACAAGTTGATGAATAAGACGTGTGCAAAAGTGAACCACCTATACATACCACAATGCCAGTAAATGAAATACTGTAGTATTATGTAGAGGTGATAAGAATTTTTCTTCATAGGAACTGTGTATGGTTCATGTCAATTCTTACGTACCTTCTCTTTCATGCATATGCATAGAACAAATACACCGACCGCTCTATAACTATATCTAGACTAACTTTTAAGATCTTGGCCTTAATCCCTTTCATTCTATCCATTGACTCATGCACTTCCCCATATTTGTCTCTGGCTGTTCCTTTTTCTTACCCAGTATTATTCCTCACTCCCTTCTTTTTCATATCAACATATAACAGCTCAAAATATTCTCTCCATCATGCCAGTACACATCTCTCCTGATTTAACATCTCTCTTAATGCTCTCTTAAATGCTCTACCTGCCTCGCCTAAACATATAGCTATAAGCAATGCTGATGACATCATGATCCATACAACAGGGCATAAAAAGATGAGTACCATTCTTAATGAAGTTCAAGCAATTTGTAATCGACTAGGCCTCGTAATATCTTCCTCTAAAACAAAGATATTAACAAGCAAATGACATCCCCCACCCATCTATTTGCAGGGTGAAAACATTAGCTACGTTAAAACTTACAGATATCTTGGTGTAGATGTACCCTTTACCAAATCTACTATACCACAACTAAATAAAAAATCAAAGATAGACTAAATGCTCTTAAAGCTGTTGCTGGCTACAACCCCAACTATGGTGCTAATGTGAGAATCGCGAGAATGATGTACATAGCCTATATTAGGTCCTTAATTGATTATGCTGCTCCCATGTTGATATTAGCTCGAGAAAGTTCTCTCCGACCCTTGGAGTTAATGCAAAATGAAGCTCTCAGAATTATTCTTGGCTGTCCCAAATCTACAAAGGTTCTTAATATGAGGAAGGAGCTTGGTATTACTAGTATCAGTGATAGGATTGTTGAGATTAACACTGTACTTGGTATTAGAATGTTAAGAAATGAACCAGACACTGTCACAATGAATCTTACTAAATGTCTAGAAGTAAATACTCACAGATCTAAATGGATTGTGAAAACATGCAATTACATTAAGTTTTACAACCTGCATGAATTGTATCACTGTAGGCAACAAGAGCATTTCACCCTTCCATGGAAGATGTGTTCATTTAATATCACATACCTGCAAGTACCTCCCAAGAAGCTCATTGCTAGTAATCCCTTCCTTAAATCACTTGTTAAAGCAACTGCTAAAGAAGAAATTTCTCGCCTAGCTGGTAGTAATAAGTTATCTCAAGTTATATACACTGATGGATCTAAACAGGAGTCTTCTGGCAGGGCTGCATCTGCTCTGGTTGCCACCTCCCTAGTTAAGAACAATAATATTTTTTTTGAACTAGGCATAAGAATTAACAACTGGGCATCTACACTGCAAACTGAATTGTTTGCAATCCTAATGGCACTAAAACTAACTTATGACACTGAGCTTGACTCTATCATCATTACTGATTCTATGTCATCATTGAAGGCTCTTGACTCATATAATGAATAACAGCATGCTCATTGGAGAAGCCAGGTATAGATACTCAAAAATCCGGGACAAAGGAATTACAGTGGACCCTCGGTTAACGAATACCCCGGAAATCGTGCAATTATGTAAGTATAATTTTGTAAGTTCTTGTGGAAGTGTATTTTTGGGGGTCTGAAATAGACTAACCTACATGACATTATTTCTTAAGGACGTAAATTCGTTCGGTAATGGCACTTGAGCAGGCTTCTGCAATGAATTTTTTCGTTAACCGAGGGTCCACTGTAATGTACAATTGCTATGGATTCCGTCACACATTGGATTACTCCTTCATGATAAAGTTGATATGTTAGCCAAGAAGAGCACCCATAAGGAGAATGTAGAATATAACTTTGGTATATCTGTGTCTAGCATTAGGAATAATATTAGAGAAATAAATAATGAAAATGATAGCTATAGGAATGCAGTTAGAAGCCTGAGTAGATCTATAACCCACTATGATAACATGAACGTAGATAAGTATGTTTATGGAGCAACTTGCAATGTGAACAGACTGACTGATGTTGTAGTGGCCAGGCTTA
The DNA here is from genome assembly GCA_009830355.1 of Cherax destructor. NCBI lineage: Eukaryota > Metazoa > Arthropoda > Malacostraca > Decapoda > Parastacidae > Cherax > Cherax destructor. The sequence goes on along the minus strand of WNWK01005669.1, from coordinate 108,851 downwards.
GGCTTGGCTACAAGTACTTCTGGCAGTTTGGGAGATACAGTGGTACCTCGGTTTACGATTTTAATCCGTCAGAGAGGGCATATTTTAAGCCGAAACAATCGTAAAACGAATCAATTTTCCCCATAAGAAATAATGGAAATAAATTTAATCCGTCCAAGACTTCCAAAAGTAGTTAAATAAAATATTTTTTAGAACTTTTGGACATTAAATAATACACAATTTAATAAAGAATACATAAATAAACATGCAAATATTATACAATAACATGTCACTTACATTTATTGAAGAGTTGTTGATGTGTGGAGGATGGGAGGAGGGGAGAAGGTGGAGTAGTATGCTAGTGTTTGGAAGGGAATCCTTCCATTAACACTGCAGGTGGTAAGTTCTTTTCTGGGGTTACTTCCCTTTTTCTTTGAATGCCACTAGGACCAGCTTGAGAGTCACTAGACCTCTTTCTAACAACAAATTTGTCCAGGGAGATCTGTGTCTGGCGATTCTTTAACACATCCCTGAAATGACACACCACTGTGTCATTGTACAGGTTGCCAGCACGGCCTGCAACAGCATGGTTAGGGTGATATTCATCCATAAATGCTTGCACCTTGCTCCACATTCCACAAATGTCCTTAATCCTTGAAGAAGGCACATTCTTCCATTTTTGTTCCACCTCCTCCACCTCCTCTGAACCATTGTCCTGACCTCTGCTCTCTTGTTCCAGTTGCTGTTGAAGCTCTTGCAGATCTTCAGTGGTTAGCTCTTCCTTGTGCTCCTCCACCAACTGTTCCACATCCTCACCACTCACCTCTAACCCCAAAGACTTGCCCAATTCCACAATTTCTTCCACAACAGGCTCAGGCTCAGGCTCAGGCTCAGGGTTCTGAGGCTCAGCCCCAAAACCTTCAAAATCCCTCCCTAGGACACAGTCTGGCCACAATTTTCTCCCGGCAGAGTTCAAAGTCCTGGTAGTCACTCCCTCCCAAGCCTTACCTATAAGGTGACACAATGCAGCATATGGAAATGGTTTTTCCAAAATTCTCTTAGGGTTATGTTCATGTCTGTGGTCACATCAAAGCACTTTTGAAACATTGCTTTGGTATAGAGTTTTTAAAGTTGGAAATGACCTGCTGGTCCATGGGCTGGAGGAGAGGAGTGGTATTAGGGGCAAGAACTTCACTTTGATGAATTTAAACTCCTCCACAATTTTCTCTACCAAGTTTGGAGGATGACAAGGAGCATTGTCCATTATCAGGAGGCACTTAAGTGGCAAATTATTGTCCAATAGATATTTCTTCACACTGGGGCCAAACACTTCATTGAACCAATCTAAGAAAATGTCCTTTGTGACCCAAGCCTTTTTGTTAGACTTCCACATCACACACAAGTTAGACTTGCTGACACCGCATCTGCCAAACACTCGGGATTTTCAAAAGATACACTAGTAAAGGCTTCACTTTGCAATCACCACTTGCATTGGCACAAAGCATCAACGTTAGCCTGTCTTTCATAGGCTTATGTCCTGGCTGTGCCTTTTCCTCCTGAGTAATGTAGGTCCTGTTGGGCATTTTCTTCCAAAACAGGCCTGTTTCATCACAATTAAACACTTGTTGGGGGAGGAATTGTTCAGCCTCTAGGTACTCCTGGAATTCAGGAACATATTTTTCAGCCGCACTTTTGTCAGAACTGGCTCCCTCACCATGCCTCACAACACTATGTATGCCAGTACGCTTCTTAAATTTTGAAACCAGCCTCTGCTGGCTTTAAATTCGCTCACTTCACTCGTTGCAGGCATTTTCTTAAGGAGATCATCATGCAACTGCCTTGCTTTTTCACATATTATTCCCTCCGAAACAGTATCTCCTGCTAACTGTTTCTCGTTGATCCACACCAACAACAACCTTTCCACATTTTCCACCACTTGTGGTCTCTGTTTTGTGATCACAGATGCACCTTTTGCAACAACAGCTTCCTTGATTTTACTTAAATATTTCTTATCCACAATGGTAGCGATGGTAGAATAGGGTTTACCATACAGCCTGGCCAGCTCACTGATACGCACTCCACTTTCATATTTTTCTATTATCTCCTTCTTCACTTCTATCGTACATATATTTCTGTTCCTCTTTGCCACAGGCTTAGCACTAGGATCTTTCCTTGGACCCATGGTAGCTTATTTAGCAGTTGCAAGCACTAAAAACAGTGGAATAATGACAATATACTGGTATGAATGCGTGGGTGTGGGTGGGTGGTCGCTCTCGCTTGTAAACAATAGCACACTGATGCTCCCTGGAGTGCGCGCTCAGCTGGGCGCCAAGCGGACAGGTCCGGTACGAATGTCGGTAACCGAAGCAAACATCGTAAACCACAAACAAATTTCTTACGTTATAAATATCGGTTACCGAAAATAACGTAAGGTGATAACATCGTAAACCGAGGTACCACTGTACACAGATGATGATCAAACTAAATGCAAATTATGTGATCAGGCATATGGTCACTGTCTTGAACACTATGTGCTGAATTGTCCACTTATTGAGGAATATATAGAGAGACAGTATAATAACCTATGTGACATGTCAAGATATCTTATTAGTGAAGGTATGATACCACTTATACTAAGCAAATTTCCTAAATTTGCTTGTAACAGATAAGTAAACTGTAGATATAAATCCAAATTAATTTCCATGAACGTGCCTATCTGTGCTCATGATAATGCGAGCACAGATGGGCATGTTTGTGGAGCAACTTGCAATGTGAACAGACTGACTGATGTTGTAGTGGCCAGGCTTAGGCTTGGCTACAGGTACTTCTGACAGTTTGGGAGACACAGATGATGATCAAACTAAATGCAAATTACGTGATCAGGCATATGGTCACTGTCTTGAACACTATGTGCTTAATTGTGCACTTATTGAGGAATATAAAGATAGACAGTATAATAACCTATGTGACATATCAAGATATCTTATTCATGAAATAAGATACCAATTGTACTAAGCAAATTTCCTAAATTTGCTTGTAACAGATAATTGAAATGTAGATATAAACCCAAATGTACAATTGTAAACCCCTTTGGGGCCTAGTGCCTAGGCTTTTTGTGTATCCATATGCTCTTGCGCTACCGTCCACAGGATAGATATGGGGTGCACAATAAACTAGCCACTTCGGTGGCAAAATCTAAAAAATCTCATTTTTAACTTTCAAGTCCATTTGCTCCCCATTCTTTCTTGACTTACCTGGAGTTTACCTGGAGAGAATTCCAGGGGTCAACACCCCCACGGCCCGGTCTGTGACCAGGCCTCATGTTGGACCAGAGCCTGATCAACCAGGCTGTTACTGCTGGCCGCACGCAGTCCAACGTACGAACCACAGCCTGGCTGGTCAGGTACCGACTTTAGGTGCCTGTCCAGTGCCTGCTTGAAGACAGCCAGGGGTTTGTTGGTAATCCCCCTGATGTATGCTGGGAGGCAGTTGAACAATCTTGGGCCCCTGACACTTATTGTGTTGTCCCTCAATGTGCTAGTGGCACCCCTGCTCTTCATTGGGGTGATGTTACATCGCCTGCCTAGTCTTTTGCTTTCGTAGGGAGTGATTTTCGTGTGCAAGTTTGGTACTAATCCCTCGAGAATTTTCCATGTGTATATAATAATGTATCTCTCCCGCCTGCGTTCTAGAGAGTACAGGTTTAGGAACTTCAAGCGTTCCCAGTAATTGAGGTGGTTTATCGCAGTTATGCGTGCCGTGAAGGTTCTCTGCACATTTTCAAGGTCAGCAATTTCACCCGCCTTGAAAGGTGCAGTTAGTGTGCAGCAATATTCCAGCCTAGATAGAACAAGCGATCTGTAAAGTGCCAACATGGGCTTGGCATCCCTGGTTTTGAAGGTTCTCATTATCCATCCTGTCATTTTTCTAGCAGATGCAATTGCTACGGTGTTATGGTCCTTGAAGGTGAAATCCTCTGACATGATCACTCCCAGGTCTTTGACATTAGTTTTTTTGCTCTATTGTGTGGTTGGAATTAGTTTTGTACTCCGATGAGATTTTAATTTCCTCACGTTTTCCGTATCTGAGTAATTGAAATTTCTCATCATTGAACTTCATATTGTTTTCTGCAGCCCATTTAAAGATTTGGTTTATGTCTGCTTGGAGTCTTGCAGTGTCTTCAACGGTGGACACTGTCGTACAGATTCGGGTGTGATCTGCAAAGGAAGACACAGCACTGTGGCTTATATCCCTGTCTATGTCCGATATGAGGATGAGGAACAGGATGGGAGCAAGTACTGTGCCTTGTGGAACAGAGCTTTTCACAGTAGCTGCCTCAGACTTTACTCTGTTGACTACTACTCTTTGTGTTCTACTTGTTAGGAAATTATAGATCCATCTACCAACTTTTCCTGTTATTCTTTTATCATGCATTTTGTGTGCTATTATGCCATGGTCACACTTGTCAAAGGCTTTTGCAAAGTCTGTGTATATAACATCTGCATTTTGTCTTCTAGAGTATCCAGGACCTTGTCGTAGTGGTCTTATTCTCAACAAAATTGGCTATAAAAACTTGCCCATTCTTTCACTTGTTTTATGTAATACATTCTAAAATAATTTATATATACGTAGTTTGATAAATTCATGTGGAAATTAATATACAAGTCTAGAAATAGCCCAATTATATGTGCACTAGGGTATTTTTCTTAGATATAACATTGGCTAAGATAATGTTTGTAACACCTACTATTCCTCTTGTGTTTTTCTAGAGCTTACTGGACAGGATGAGGGTTGCTATCATTGGCCAGTCGATGTTTGCAGGGGAGGTGTACAAGCAGTTGATGAAGGATGGACACAAAGTTGTGGGTGTGTTCACTGTCCCTGACCAGGGCACCCGAGAAGATCCCCTTGGTAACTATACTACTTATTATCATAAAAATGCTGTTTAACTCATATGGGTCATTCCACACTTCTTTTTAGTGATTTTCTTTTCTTATGGAACAATATAGGAAGATCCCCTTAGTAACATCAGTTTTTCTTAATTACAAAATAGATTTTCCTTTAATAATTTAAAATATCTAGGAAGATTCCTTCTATAAAACAAAAACTTGATTTTTTTTAAAAATCATATTTAGGTCCATTCATTTAGCTATGCTCATTGCCAGAAGGTACTACAGTGGAACCCCAAATATCAGCCGTAATCCGTTCCAGAAGGTTTGCCTAAATCCGAAAAGGCCTAAATTCGAAGCAATATTTCCCACAAGAATTAATGTAAATACAGTTAATCCATTCCAGACACACAAAAATAATAAAAATCTAAAACATTTTGTAAAGTTTAACTATAGTTTTACATACACATTTACATATAAATGAACATTTAAATTATTATTACATACCTTTATTGAAGACTCTTGTTGGCGTATGAAAGACAGGGAGGAGGAGAGAGGGAGGACTGATTATTGTTTGGAAGGGGAATCCCCCTCCATAAGGACTTCAGGTATCAAAGCCCTATTTGTGTGGAAATTCAGAGTTACAGCGCGGGTTGTTCACTGAATAGTAGCAACGGGCGTACTGACGCTACTGCCTCCACTGCTGGCCAGTGGTGTCGTAAGGGGAGGTGGGCTGCCCCGGGTGACACCATCAAGGGGTGACACCATAGAGCCACTAAAGAAGGTGACACTAATGCACAAAACAATGCTGCACCAACATACGAGAATTTTTTTTTTTATATATAGCCTATTATATGATTACAGTGTACAAATACTTACACATGTATAGGGAAAATCATTGACGCTATATGAAAAACTACGATAAATCGATAATTATATTTACGATATTTTGGAGAAACCCTTAATCCACCTGGCATTACTATGATCACTCGTCACTGACTGAAATATGCAAGAATGAGCTCATGCTTGAAATACCAAGACTAAGGAGGCACCTGCAAGCTGCTGATGTTGATCTTGAAAAAGTTAAGCACTGGACTGCATTGGATGCACTAACATTCATAGCTGAATGGGATTTCATTGAATCTCTTCCATCTCTCACACTCTGTCTGAGGTTGTGCCTTACTATATGTGTTTCTGAGGCTTCTTGTGAAAGGAGTTTCTCAAAGTTGAAGCTGATTAAAAACTATTTACAGTCCACAATGAGTCAATCCAGAATCTCTGACTTAGCAATGTTATCCATAGAAAATGGGTCAGTTGACAGCATTGATTTTGATGATGTGATAGATGATTTTGCAGGATTGAAGGCAAGGAAATGTAAGATCTGATTCATTAAGATGTTACCTGTACTCAAAGTGGTATTTGAGTTTGTTTCCTCAATATTACTACAGTGGACCCCCGGTTTTCGTGATTTTTTCGTTCCAGAATGCTGTTCAAGTGCCATTACCAAACGAATTTATTCCCATAAGGAATAATGTAAAGTAGACTAGTTCTTTTAGACCCCTAAAAATACACTTACAAAAGCATTTTAAAAAATACACTTACATAAAAGGGCGAGTTTGGAGCATGACGAACACAGGGGGTCCACTGTACAATTATTTATTTTATTAATAAAGTTGAGAAGTATTCTCCTGGTCGGTTTATGGCCCTTAAATGTTCTTATTGCTTAACATTAGTCACTGGTCATGCAGTAGTGACGTAACTGGAGTTTACTCCCCTCCGCCCTTGGATTTCATGGGGGTGACACCAAAGATGCCGCCCCGGGTGACACCAACCCTAGCAGTGCCACTGCTGCTGCCTCAACCACTGCTTCCACCACTGCCTCCACCACTGCCTCAACCACTGCCTCAACCACTGGAGCACACGCACACCACTCGTATTTTTCTACAATTTCTTTCTTCAATTCTATCGTGTTTCTCACTTTCTTTATCAAAGGGCTGGCACTATGAAGTTTCTTTGGGCCCATGGTGGCTTATTTCAGTCGCACTTAATAAACAAGCACAAAAAGCAATGGACTATAAGGAAATGTTTGGATGAATGCGCAGAGTTTATGCTCACTCACCGAGAGACACAGGAAGACTGACTCACCTACGCACGGCGTCCCAGTGGGAGGTGGGCTGATGCGTCTAATATGGCCGATTTGCGAGGCACCGGCCGAAACACTGAGCAAAATTTTGGCCCAAAAACCGGCCTAAATATGATTTGGCTGTTACCTGCAGCAGCTGATATTCGGGGTTCCACTGTATATAGGAAGGCCTCACTTTACAGCATTTTGCTAATACAGCAATTTTCAATTATAACCATTCTTTATTTATTCAGGCTATCTACAATAAATATATTCATCACACACTATAAGCTAAGTACGAAAATATTTTAAGGTAAGTAATATGTACTTTCGTTTTTCTTTTTAGGTCACCCTGCCTCAGTGGGATAAGGCTGGCTTGATAAAAAAAGTAATATGTGTACTGTATATGCACTTTTTAGGCCTTGTTCTATTGCTCACTTAATATATGATAGTGTAAACATCTCAAGCTTTTACGTATATGTATTTGAAAGTGAAAAAAGGTTGTGTTTCACTTTACAGTGGCAGCTCAAAACCTAACCTGCTGTATAAGCAGGTCCCTCCTGTATAGGAATACGTATTCCCTGGAAATTTAAAACTCCACAAAAAATTAGGAATGATTGAGAATTAAATTAGGCTTTTACTACTAAATAATACATGGGATGTTCCCATTAAAATGGTATTTCCTTCTTAAATTACATTTAAGTTATCATGCCTGGATCTTTGTGGTCTGTATGATTTGTGCATTTTTTAAATTTCCATGCTTTTTAGTGCAGTCCTTGCACTTTTTGAGAACCTGAGTGAGCAATATGTTTCCATCATCCTTCATAATCATCCTTATCTGTTATTTTGTTCAAGATACCATTGCATATACCTGTACTATATTTTTTACCTTTGACAATCACCACATAACCTATACGTATATCTTACTTGCCTGATTTTCTAGGTTAATACAACTTGAGGCATCAGATTTGAAAGGGCGACAATCCATATTATATTCTTTTACATACTGTATGAGCTCTAATTTAGCTTTAATAAAACTAGGCATTAATAACTTCCCATTGTACAAGAGTATCTTTTCTTTATGAATGCTTTCTCTAATAAATAGTATATAGAAACTTCTGGTAATATAGATTGTAAAGTGCTAACTTATCTTGTACACAATGCATTCATACCTCATTTCCAAGTACTCTATCACTATCATATACTAATGTTTCTTTAACACAGCATCAATGGCAGCTGCTGATGATGTTAAAGTTTTCAAATTCAAGTCTTGGAGAAAGAAAGGTGTAATTCTTCCAGAAGTATTAGAACAGTATTTGTCAGTAGACCCTGAACTCAACGTGATGCCTTTCTGCAGTCAGTTTATTCCTATGGAGGTATGTTTCTAGCTTGTATATACACAAACAGTTTGCAATTTGAGCACAGTGAAAGTGAAATGTATATTCTGGGCACTTTCATGTTCTATCAGTCATATTCTTTAAGACAGACAGTTCTTGATTTTATTTTACACTTTCAATCATGACTTCATAATCTTGCAGCAGAGAAACATTGTGGGTTAGTTGTGGATTTTTCCAACAACAATATTTTGACTTTAGTTCTTTATTGTGGTCAAATTGCACTTTTGTTATTTTGTATTATAAAATTTGAATTCATTGCATTTAGTTAGAATTTTTAGAGCCTATAACAATATTTATGTTATTGTACAGTAAACAATATTGACACTGCTAGGTTTCCATCCCTGCTATCTTAGTGTAAATTTATTTACCCGTAATATTGTAGTTATGTATATTTATTTGGTTACAGTATGGTTACAGTATATGTGTTGGTTATTGTGTTTGTGGATCATTGGTACATATGTTGCTTAGAACGTACAATACATTTAGCAATTTTGTGATCTGCAGGTAATCAACCATCCCAAGAACAAATCTATTTGCTACCACCCATCTATCCTGCCTCGCCATCGTGGTGCATCTTCTATAAACTGGTAAACATAGTCTCATGCCAAGCATACTAACTAGTTGCTTTTTCTTTAAGCCTCAGTGTGATAGTTACTTCTATTCCCAGTTCATTAATTATTTATGTTTCTCTACATCAATCAATCAATCAACTTTATTTCTGATAATATTACAAAGTGGGGTTTACATATTATGTTATTAATACATTTTATGAATTATTTATTACAAGAAGGCCAATAATATGCCTAGGTATGCCTAGGCATTTCAAGCAGTCTTGTACTAGATCTTACTCTATAGTGACACAATGATTATACTGGTATTAAGGTTAGGTAATTGTAGTGATTAACTAGGTTTACAAAATTGAGGTAGTAGAAAAATTTAAGAATTTAACAATTGGTTTATATATTAATGGAAATGGTGATGTGTTGGCATGATACAGTTTCTATATTGGAGTGTCTTAGGCAAACTTATGACTAGCATAAGAATTATGAAGCAATAGTTGTATTAGAATCTTGGTTACAGTCATGTGCAAATTAAGGGGCAATCGCAGATATCAATAAGTGTATTTTGTTGTGGATATGTGCAAGATAAAGTAGTTTAGCATATGCCAGGATCAGTCCTGGCAGTAGCCTATACATCATTTTGAATTGAAAACTTGTGTATCATATTTCCAAGGTATGGGGGGATACATTGATGCTGATGAAGTGCTTTTGATGTGAGGATTTCTAGCTATTCTTACCTTGGATGACCTCTTACTTTTCATATGGGTTTAGTGCTTCCTCATGATTATAGTAATTGTGATATCAGTCACCCTGTGTGTGTCATGCTATATCATTGTCATAGACAAGGAACTGTACTTAAATTTTATTAAAGTGTGATATAATTTTTATCTGCATTTACATTGATTTGTATTATTTGCAGGACCCTGATGTGTGGAGATAAAAAAGGAGGATTTTCTATATTTTGGGCTGATGATGGTCTGGATACTGGACCTATTCTTCTACAGAGGGAGGTGGACATTGATCCTAATGATACAGTAGACACACTCTACAACAGATTCATGTACCCAGAGGGCATTAAAGCAATGGTGAGATATTAACTTTATTTATAACTCGCCCATAAATTGGAAATGAAAAGAGGTACCATTTTGGCCTGTTTTCAATTCGTGGATTAATTCTGAATTGTTCCATACCTAGTACAGTGGTACCTCGAGTTACGATGGTCCCCAAAATCGCCCTTTTATGTAAGTTTATTTTTTTAAATGCTTTTGTAAGTATATTTTTGGGGGTGTAAAAGGACTAGTCTATTTTACATTATTCCTTATGGGGATAAATTCGTTTGGTAATGGCACTTGAACAGCATTCTCGAACGAAAAATATCGTAACTCGAGGTACCACTGTATATTGTAAATTTTATTTCTCTTCTCTTTATGCATTGTTGTTAAGCAAGCTTATTTTTATAAGCTTATGCATTGTTGAGTAAGCTTATTTTTTTGCATCTCAGCTTTGTGCATGTACACTTTGTGAACTACTGTTTTCTTTTGACCAACATTTTCTTTTCTTTTTTTTTTGTAGGGAGCAAAGCTTTTGTAAGGTATGAGGAAAGTGTTCTGTGAGGTAGGGAGAGAATTCTCTGGGGTAGGGGAGAAACTTTTGTCAGGGTAGGGTGAGAGTTCTGTGCAGTAGAGGGGAGAATGTTTTTTGGAGTAGATCCAACAGATCTGTCTTCCTCCCTGATGGACAGGGAGGGAGATAGATCTGTTGGATAGGAAGAAGAGAATTCTGTTGGAGAGGGAGAGAGTGCTGTTGGATAAGATAAATGAAAGTTTTGTTGGATATGGCGAGTTCTTATGGGTAGGGGGAGGGAGAGTTCTGCTGGGTAGGGAGGAGACCATTGTCAGGGAAACTCCTTCCGCCTGATCAAAGAAAAAGTAAATAAAAAATAAAGACTCTTAGGATTAATGATTAAGATGGATTTTCAAGGATTTTAATTAAAAATAAATAATAATAAAAAAATTGGCCGTTGTGGTTCTGGTAAGATTTTACGTCAGGAGTATGTAAAGCCCAGGATAGTTTGAAGAAATGGTGTAGGTTATCCGAGGTGGTGGTAATCCTCCGATGTTCTGGAATCTCCTGATAGCACTTAGTTAGAGCACCACACTTTAGATATGCAAGGTGAGGAGTAGTCTTAATATCCTCTAAGTCCAATAATCAGGAAACTTTGAAAGAGTAGTTGTAATATCTCACACGTTCAGAAGACAGGGATCTTGCTCACATTCCTAGCGTCTACCCTGGAGGACCAGGCCAGCAGCAGAGCTGATAACAAAAAGAAATATACTTGTTACCAAAAGTTAAGTGAGTAACATTTAAGACAGAAAAAGGGTGGTATACAATGTCAAAGTCACTACTGGTAACCAAGAAACAAAAAACAACGAACATTAATACTCCTGGTAGATCACCTTACCGTATCAGGAGAAGAGTGGAGGTGAAGTGACTCTCCAAACTTCAACCCACACCAGGTAAGGTTAATACTACCAGGAGTAGAAATTAAAGCAAATCAGACAACCAGGAACTGGAGCTCTGCCCCAGCCCGCTAGATGGAAGTGCGGGCCGTAATTCGCTAATGACTCCCGGCTGGCTGAACAACCCTAACCCCACTTATTAACCACTTTTTCCTCACAACCATTCTGCTGGGTAGGGGGGTGAGAAAATTATCTTTGTATATGGAGGGAGGGAGGGAGTTCAGACAAAGAGCTGTAATTATATTTAAGCTCATTTCAAAGCCCAGCCCTATCTAAGGTATACTACCACTTCCCAAGATGCAACCCACAACAGTTGACTAATGACCAGGTATCTAATTACTGCTAAATGAAAAGGGGCAGCAGGTGCTAGTGTTGTAGATGGGTTTGTGAAAAGTAATGTAGGCAATTGAAGAAATACACAACTGCTCTGCCCAGGCTTTATCAAGTAGAAAATGGTATGTCATCTGCCAGCATGACTTAGTGTGTCTGATGCCTACATCATAATTACTCAAATCCACAAGGCGGTACTGGAGTATGAATTCATGCAGGTCAGTGTTACTGATCTTTCAGCAACTGTTACATTCCTGTGTTGTGTGATACTAGGTAATGGTCTCCTACTCACATACCATTGACATGACATACCACTGACACAAGTAAACATGTCCAATGTTTCCACTCATGCTGTGGATTGAACCACCTTAAACCAGCAAATAATAGAGCCAACGACAAGGTCCTGGATGCTCTAGAAGACAAACAGAATGCAGATGTTATATACACAGACTTTGCAAAAGCCTTTGACAAGAGTGATAAAGGAATAACAGGAAAAGTTGGTAGATGGATCTATAATTTCCTAACAAATAGAACACAAAGAATAGTAGTCAACAGAGTAAAGTCTGAGGTGGCTACGGTGAAAAGTTCTATTCCACAAGGCACAGTACCCGCTCCCATCTTGTTCCTCATCCTCATATCGGACATAGATAGGGATATAAGCTCCAGTGCTGTGTCTTCCTTTGCAGATGACACCCGAATCTGCATGACAGTGTCCACCATTGAAGACACTGCAAGACTCCAAGCAGACATCAACCAAATCTTTAAATGGGCTGCAGAAAACTACATGAAGTTCAATGATGAGAAATTTCATTTTCTCCGATATGGAAAACGTGAGGAAATTAAAATTTCATCGGAGTATAAAACAAATTCCAACCACACAATAGAGCGAAAAACTAATGTCAAAGACCTGGGAGTGATCATATCGAGGATCTCACCTTCAAGGACCATAACATTGTATCAATAGCATCTGCTAGAAAAATGACAGGATGGATAATGAGAACCTTCAAAACCAGGAATGCCAAGCCCATGATGACACTCTTCAGGTCGCTTGTTCTATCTAGGCTGGAATATTGCTGCACACTAACTGCACCTTTCAAGGCAAGTGAAATTTCTGACCTAGAAAACGTGCAGAGAACCTTCACGGCACACATAACTGCAATAAACCACCTCAATTACTGGGAACGCTTGAAGTTCCTAAACCTGTACTCCCTGGAATGCAGGCGGGAGAGATACATTATTATATACTCTAGGAAAATCCTAGTGATTAGTACCAAACTTGCACATGAAAATCATTCCCTATGAAAGCAAAAGATGCAACAACATCCCCCAATGAAAAGCAGGGGTGCCACTAGCACGTTAAGAGACAACACAATAAGTGTCAGGGGCCCAAGACTGTTCAACTGCCTCCCAGCATACATAAGGGAGATTACCAATAGACCCCTGGCTGTCTTCAAGCAGGCACTGGACAGACAGGCACCTAAAATCGGTACCTGACCAGCCAGGCTGTGTGCGGCTAACAGTAACAGCCTGGTTGATCAGGCCCTGATCCACCATGAGGCCTGGTCACAGACCGGGCCGTGGGGGCATTGACCCCCGGAACTCTCTCCAGGTAAACAAGATTGGAGAATACTACACTGAACCTTATCTTCACTAACAATGATGATCTGATATGAAATATTACCATATAAAAAAAAATACTCAGATCACAACATAATAGAGGTTCAGACATGTATATTCGGGGCCCCAGACCAACAAAATGTGATCAGTCACAAAGGAGCCTTCACCAAATTCAACTTCAGTAACAAAAACATAAGGTGGGGCCAAGTCAACCTGGTCCTAAATGATATGAACTGGTAAGATATCCTAACCAACACGGATCCAAACCTATGTCTAGAAAATATTAACTCTGTGGCACTTGAGGTATGCTCGAGGGATATTCCTTTAAGGAAAAGGAAGAGAAGATGTAAACTATTAAGGCTCTCCCTATACAGGCAAAGACGAACAATAGCAGAGCGGCTAAAAGAGGTCAATTAATAAGTGTAATGGAGAGAATTGCAGATTTGGAAGAATTACAGGTTTGGGAGGGTTACAGAGTAAGTACTGTGTATTGTTTATAATGTTTTATGTATATTCATGACATTGTGAATATTCATTTATAGTTTTTATATATTTAGTTAATGCTGGGTATGTAAGGGAGATGAGGTGCATTTTAATGGTAGTTTTGAAGATGTTGGCTGAGTCAGTGGTTCTGGAGATTTCTGGCAGAGAGTTCCAGATTCCGGGCCCATTTATGTACATTGAATTTTTGAAGAGATTTAGCCAGGCACAGGGAATGTCTGAGATTTTTTGTGCCTAGTATTATGTATATGGACCTTATCAAACACCCAAACAATAACAGTAAGAATAACTTTTACGAGGTAAGATTGTCCAACACTTACACATGCAAATAAAATAGATACAATACAAATAGATGGATCACCACTTCAGGGAACCTATTAGTAGAATATACAGTAAAGCAACCAACAAAAATCAATCATGAAACCCTGTGTAATATGCAACCAAACAAGCAAACGTTCCTCTGCATGGATTACATACATCTTTTGTGGTAAATGCTGCCACGCCCCTTGTGTAGGCATTCAAGACTCTACCACCCGAGATATTAAACAAGGGAAGTGTTTTTGGGTATGTCCAAATGAGACCGAACTGTGGAATAAAACCACATCGATATTAAAAGGTGACAACACCAAATCGGACTTCATAAAAAACATGACAGCTTTCTATAACAGTTGGGACAGTAAAAAATCAGGGCCAGATGGTGCTACC